>JBBPNN010001007.1:0-13057 GCA_038090935.1 Hortiboletus campestris | reverse complement strand
CGGTACCGTCAACCAAGGAGGTTTAATATGAAGGACGACGATTGCTCACCTTTGTATCGGAGAAAACATGGAGAAACGACTTTTCTACCTTGTTCAAACTAACGAGGAGGTCATCCTTGGACTTCCTTGGCTTTGCCACAACAACCTGACCATCGATTGGTCAACCGGAACAATCTCTCTTCCTAGTCAGAAAGGGATCTCGCAACCAAAGGAGGACGTCGAAACCCAGCGTTATCTCCTACGATATAACTCGGTCTCCAAGGATGCTATCTTCGACCAGCTGGTCGATGATCTAGCCGTGGCCATGGGAGTACTCCCTCCCTTGGAAATCAACAAGGTCACCATCTTGACCTTGATCGCCGCCGACCAAGAAAAGAAGGTCGTTGAACTACCCCCTGAATTCGCCGAATTTCGTGATGTCTTCACGAAAGCCAAAGACGTTCCTCTTCCTCCCCACCGACCCTTTGACCACACCATCGAACTTGACGACTCGTTCATGCTGAAGCGAGCCAAGAACTACTCCTTGAACCCTAAGGAGATGGAGGCGTTAAAAGGATTTGTCGAAGAAAACCTGCGAGAAGGAAAGATCATGCTGTCGAAGTCTCCCCAGGCTTCTCCGTTCTTCTTTGTGCCTAAGAAGGATGGAACCTACCATCCCTGCCAGGACTATAGGTATCTCAACTCACACACGATCAAGAATGCTTACCCTCTTCCTCGCATTGCTGATCTGATCGACACCTTGAAGCACTCTCGGTACTTCACCAAGCTCGACATCCAGTGGGGCTACAACAATATTCGGATTCGCCCCGTGGACCAGTGGAAGGCTGCCTTCACCACCCCTCTTGGGCTCTTTGAGCCAACGGTAATGTTCTTTGGGCAGTGTAACTCACCACCAACGTTCCAGGCTTTCATGAACCATATCTTTGCCGACTACCTCGCGGAAGGTTGGCTCATCATTTACATGGATGATCTGATGGTTCATTCAAAGGATTACGATGAACATGTCAAACGAGTTCGTCTTGTTCTCCAATGCCTTCGCGAACACAAGCTAGGCGTTAAACTGGAAAAGTGCACGTTCTGTGCACCTAAGGCAGAGTACCTTGGCATGATTGTCGGGGAAGGTCAAGTTTCCATGGATCCCGTGAAACTGACCGCAATCGAGGAATGGATCGCTCCATGATCTGTTAGCGCAGTGTGCTCGTTCATGGGCTTCTGCAATTTCTACAGGAAGTTCATCCCCGATTTCTCTAATATTGTGCAGCCGCTCCTTTCTTTGACGAAGAAGGGCGCCCAGTGGCAATGGTTGCCGGACCATGAGGCTTCTTTTCAGAAACTCAAGAAGGCGTTCCTGAGTCGGCCAGTACTGCGGTACCCCGACACCGATCATCCGTTCTTCGTCATGACGGATGCTTCTCTCTGCGCATCGGGCGCTGTCCTGATGCAGAAGGATGGCAATGGGGATCTCCACCCCTGCGCCTATTACTCCAAGACTTTCGCTCCTGCTGAGCGAAATTACGATATCTATGATCACGAACTCCTCGCGGTTATACGGGCCCTTGAGGAATGGCGACAATACCTCACGGGCACTAATCACCCGATTACGGTGATTACGGACCACAGGAACTTGACGTACTTCAAGTCTCCTCAGAACCTCTCTCGCCGCCAGGCACGCTGGTTGATGTTCTTGCAGGACTTTGACCTCCCCTGGGACAACCAACCAGGCTCTGCCATGGGTCCCGTGGATGCGTTATCTCGTTGGGATGTCATCGATACATCCGACGATAATATGGCTATCACTCTCCTCCCCGACCTCTCGAAACCTCTCCCTGCTCTCCCTGAAGAACCAACTGACGTCTCGGCTGTTATCATCAATCAGTTGGACGTTGCTTTGGCTAGCAAAATTGCTCGCCATACTGCCGAGGATCCCCTTGTCACCGATGCTGTAAAAGCCTTGACCGAAGGCACTTCACTCTTCCCTCGTGCCTCCCCGAAGGATTGGACTTTCTTGAACAGTGCCTTGTACTTTAAGGGCCGTCTCTACGTTCCCAAACCCACCCGGCAGGACCTTGTACGGTCCCTCCATGATTCGCCCGCTGGGGGTCATGGGGGGTACTTCCGCACTGTTCACCTAGTGCAACGCGATTATTGGTGGCCTGGTCTGACCACCTTTGTTCGCCGTTTTATTGCTGGTTGCGCTGTTTGTCAAGCCAACAAGGTCAACACTCATCCGGCGACCCCTGGTATTTGTCCCATCTCCTCCTTCGCCAGTCGGCCATTCCAGCAGATTTCCTGCGATATGATTACCGACCTCCCCCTATCCTCTGGTTTTGATTCTGTGCTGGTCGTGGTCGACCATGGGCTTACGAAGGGGGTGATTTTCATCCCTTGTAACAAAGCTATCGACGCGGCAGGGATAGCATCTCTCTTTTTCAAACATGTGTTCTGTCGTTTCGGTCTCCACGACAAAGTTATCTCTGATCGGGGACCACAATTTGCTTCTGCCTTCGCTCGAGAGCTCGCCCGGCTCTTATCCTACGACGTCGCTCTCTCCACTGCCTATCATCCTCAGACTGACGGAGAGTCTGAACGAGTTAACCAAGAACTCGAAACCTACCTCCGCATCTTCTGTCAAGGAAACGCCTCGAAGTGGGCTGACCTTCTCCCGATGGCTGAGTTCTCACATAACTCAGCTGTTCATTCTGTTACCAACGTCACGCCATTCTCCTTGATGCATGGGTATGAACCCCATGCCTATCCCCCAATTGGAACCACCTTTCTTCCCGCCTTGGAAAAGTGGTTGGAAATTCTCGATGCCGCACGAAAGGAGGCCACTGCTGCCCACGCCAAAGCCACTCAGACCGTTAAAGAGCGCATTGGAACGAAGTTTACCCCTTGGAAAGTAGGCGATAGGGTCTGGCTCGACTCTCGAAATCTCAAGTTCAACTTCCCCTCTCGCAAGCTCGCCCCTCACCGCGAAGGACTATTTGAGATTGACGCCGTCATTTCTCCCTATGCGTACAAACTTCGTCTTCCCCCAACCTGGAAGAAACTTCATAACGTCTTCCACGCCTCCCTCCTTTCCACCTTTACTGAGACGAATGAGCATGGACCAAATTATTTCAACCCTCCTTCCGAAGTCATTGAAGGAGAAGAGGAATACGAAATCGAAACCATCCGTTCCCATCGAGGATCTCCTGGGCGTCGTCAGTTTCTTGTCTCTTGGAAGGGCTACTCTCGTGCCGAGGATACTTGGGAACTGGAGTCACACCTCTCTCATGCAAAGTACTTGTTGAAAGCGTATAAATTGTCCAGACCGAAGGATTTTCCTAAAGTAACCTCCCCCTAATCCTCGCCATCTCTGTCGTCACCTCCAGCTCCGCCCCATCCTCCTCCGCCACCTCCCCATCCACCGGTTACTCCATCACCCCACTCCATGGTCTGGTTATTTGATAAACTAAAAACTTTCCGCGCCTCCAGTCAAGTCGGATCCTCCCACCCCTTCTTCCCCTCATGGATCCAATGAGGGTTATATGCCATGACTTCAAAAGATTTCCTCACTAGCCAAAAGAGTTAGCGTGTTCTCTCGACGTTAGCATGCTGGCTCACTAAATCGCCCACACACCACTATGGGCACCCGACGCTCGGACACCCTCTCCTGGAGATCCAGAATTCCTCGTGTCAAGACGAGGATGACCAGCACGGTCACCGACACCAAGCACAAGGTGATGAATGAGATGGTTACGAGGAGAAATTGGTACATAACGATGATGAGGCCAACGCACGCTTCATCACTCACCTTTTTAACCCTCTTCGCTGTCACCCTATCTCCCCCGTGCTGTGTCTGCAGTCCACAGTCCGCTGTCCGCAGTCCGCAGTCCGCAGTCCACAGTCCGCAGTCCCGACTTCACCCGATCCTGTTTGTTCCGAGAAGTCCTGGAACTCCTCTCGCTCCGTGCTTCTTTCCGCCTCTGCTCCGCCCGATTTCTTCCATTTCCCCAATCTGGACCCACCTTGGGTATTTAAGCGCCCAGGAATTTCGTTTGTTTCGTCAGTTTCGAAACTTCCTTTGTTATCCTTCATGTCTTCCGCCTCAATCACCACACCTCCCCCCTCTGGAAATGTCGTCTACCCCCTCTCGTCCCTCGGCCTCTTCCCCCTCCAGGAAAAGCATGTTATCTACGCGTCCGTCCTTGAGGATCCCTCGGCCCTCCTCCCAATCAAACAAAGCGCAGATTTTAGGAACTCGCGCTCCTTCATCAGCGAAGGTCTCATTCGCCTCTACCACAACTACTCCAGTGGTAGGCTCCATTTGGCAACGGCCACCAACCTTTCGCCTGCCGACGCCCTTCGCTGGAATGAGCGACTTATCGCACAACGGTACGAGGTCCTTAACATCCTCGCTCGTACTGACTTCTCGTGCTTCTTCCGCTTCGTCCCTGAGGAGATCATGCAGCGAATCTTCTCTGCCGCTGCTGGACTCTGTACTGCAGAGCAACAAGCTTGGCTCCTCTCCGCCGACACCCCTTCCCGACCCTTCCCGGTCGCTACGTCCCCTTCTCCCAAGACCTCGGACTCCTCCACCCTCAAGTCGACTTCCATCAACTCTCTTACGCACTCTGACTCTGGAATTGCTACTGCAGCGACCTCGGAAGTTAGCCAACCCCCTGCGACGCCAGAACCCCTTCCTGTTCCATCCCCTCTCCAGCGCTCCTCTTCCCCCAGTCGAGAACTCGACTTCGCCCGACTCGCTGAAATGCTCGTCCCTGTCTTTCGAGCAAGCAATGCCCGACTTGGCAACAACCCTCGACTTGCCCCCACGGCTGTCAGAGGAATTGCGCTCGCTCGACATCGCCATCGCTCAGCTGTCCGCTGCTTCGTCTGCGGAAGCGTCGACCACTTTCGTCCCTTCTGCCTGTCCTACAGATGTCCTCACTGTGGACATAACGCTCCCGGACATATTCAAGCCGCATGTCCAGTATACCTCTCCCGAGTCAATGGCAGAGATCCCGACGAGACCGACAGTGCCGATGGAAGTGTTGGATTCTGAGATGTTGGATTCTGAGACGGTGTCTCAGACATACAAAGGGGGTAATGTTACAGAAATCCCCTGGATGTCCGAGGCCGAGGAACACGAGTTCACCTCGTGGATTTCTTCTTCTCCTTCCGACGACTCCGATTCCGATTTCCTCCAATTCTTCAATTTGCCTTCTGATTCTTTCGACCCGTAGACGGTGTCCCATTCACCTTCTGATCTTCCTTTCCATCCGGGACTCCTGATCCTTTCCGCAGTATGTCTTCCTTTGTTCCGTTCCGTTCCTCCCCTTGACCCAGTTTCCTTTACGGACGTGTCCCCTTCTAGAATGGCGCTCCACTGTTCCGTTTCCCCTTTAGGACTCCCTATTCAGAGTCCGCTCTCACGTATATAAACACCCGCTGTACTTGTACTATTCCCCAGTTAGTTCTACGCAATACAAGTGTAGTATCTAGCCCAATCCGCTTGTGGACTCGCGAGTCTACTTGTCAAGACCCTTCTCTTGTCTCTTTGCCTTACCAGCACAGTAGACTCTTCGATTCCACCTCGCGCCGCAAGGGTAACATAGGACCTTGGGCAGAAACCATCCGACTTTCTCCGTCGTTCGTCACGAGACTCCTCCGGATAAAGCTAGGTTCTACGCTTAGCGTAACAGTCACTTCAGCAAACTCAACCTCTTTGCCTAGTCCAAGAGAGGACCATCCAAGTCCACTTGTGGAGGCAAATATCAAATTCTCACCTGGCAACACCCCAAGAATCGACTTTCCAAGCAGCAGTCCCCCTCGCACAGCCCACCCCTTGCAACAGAACAAACATCGCTTTCATCCGTACACCCCTCCAACCAAGACTTCTATCTGGGACCTTCGCCTCGTATCCCATTCGCTTGGACTGTCACCCTGGTCTGACATAAGCCTAGAGGATTTACAATGAGTATGTACTACAAACTATTTACCGATGACTGACTTTGGTGACTCAGGACAAGGCCTACTTTCTAAGCACTCTCGAAGATATCCCCCACTGTGTCTTGAGGAATGCATACAAGTACAAGCTTGCAGACCATGAGCGTAACATGTACTGCATTGCCCTTAGCATGGCCGAGATCAAATCCATCAAACGGCACCAAAATCTCCTTGAATCTATTCAAGAGTGTCACGAACAGGACGCTGCGGTGAATGAGGAACAAATTATGATCTTGGAAAGTTTGCTCAGCATGAAGCACGTCACCATTGATGATACAATGGGGGATGAAGGTTTAGAGAGGGCTAATCACAAAGATGGATTGGTGGAACTAGGGTCGGTAGATGAGGAGGTAAAATATCTCAAGGAGGCTATCCAGCTCCAAGGCAGAGGGTGGAGCATGCGTTCCCTATCCGACAAAGATGGCCCAGGCAAATCCAGCAACAACGATGACAACGTGACTTCCAATAATGACAATCTTCTGGACAATTGAGCGCTGATCGTTAATAATGTACTATTATGTACTGTCGTAAGATTATCAGTCACAGTCACAATACGATCTTTCTTGCATTCCAAACCATACGGACTGACATTGTTCGCACCACATCTGAGTATGCCCAGTCATTGCATCGGTCCTGTCAATCTGTTTTCATTTGCCGTGCTAACGCAACAATAGAACAACCACCCAGTACTAGTAACCGATGAAGATTTACCTTGGGAATCTGAGTCGTGGTCTTATCAATCCCGGTATCGGTTTGCACCATACCCTCGGCAGCCTTTCCCACATACCCCAGCAGCCATCGAGCATGGTTGGCAGGTATTTGAATGCATGTGGCCCGCTTTTGCTGCCGTTCAGCCAGTACAGGCCAATATCAATATCAGTTCAGTCACCGATCATGAATCAGATATTATGGCTGTCGGACGCACACAACAAACCCCCCCTTCTGGGCCTCCAGCTCCTCCACCCACCTCCATGTCATCAATCCCTGCACTAGTTCCTCCCCCCAAGTTTCCACTCCTGCATTCCCTGCCCCCACACCCACATCTGTGCCTGTGCTTGCGCCTGCTCCGGCTGCCATTCCTCAAGCTGGAGCTGATGGTGATGAAAAGAAAAACATTATTGCACAAGTGAGACATGAAATTGTTCGGCTTATGGTGGTCGAATGTGGAGTTCCCAACAAAGCAGACTGCAAATGTATGATTGCACACACCATATCCTCTGCAATTCAATCAGCCATGGGTGACATGGTCACTGAGCCTCCGAAAGGGATCGAGAGGGAAATAAGGGAAATGATGTGCAAAATACAGTGGGTGTTCAAGACCTATGCCCTGTACCATTTGCACACGGAATTCAGCCTTCACCCGGCTCAAGGGCAGGCTGTCAAAGCTTACCGGGCGAGCAGAGTGAGAGAGTTGTTGAGGAGCTACGAGTTTCTTCAGAAGGACTCCTCACTCCACCTTTTTTCTTCTTCCTTCTTCGAAAACTTCATTTTGGATGCACTGACACTATTCCCCTTTCAGTTGGGTTCCTTCGTTGAATCCATGCACCTTGACAACATTTTTGGCCTTGCCGGTGCAGCTATTATAGCTGCACTGCATGATTTTAATGAAGGACCATACAAACCACATAGCCTGGATGGAGAAACCTGGCAGGGATACTATAAGGAAATAATGCTGAAAGTGAGGGGCATGTGTGCAGACCTGACTGCAGGCCTGTGGCTGCATGATTTCCAGAGCCAGTTGTTGGCTTGCACACAGGAAGCTAGGATTAGATAATCAGCAATTGAATATTTGGGATTAGTCACAGCTGGGGTCATCTTGGATATTGTACGTACTTCTGTGAAACTGATCCAATGAAGAGTGGTGGGTTGACATCTGAAACGAGTGCTGTGGCTATCTTGGCTTTTAAGGGGCATCTAGAATCCATGTGAATCAGTAAGAGCACCGGCAGGCAGGAGCGTACCTAGTTAGAGGGCAGGAGGAAACTTGAGATGTGACATTAGTACAGATGCATGAACATATTGTACATACTACCATGGAACTGAATGAGTAGATATGAGCCACGAATGTCAAGGAAAGGGCAGGGACAGCAAGGAAGTCTTGAAATAGAGACAATTCGAGGGCGGCAGGAGAGACACTTCAATGGATCTTCAACCCCACTGTCGCTCGATGTGAGATGGCGACGGGGCGATCCAATGGACACAAAGTCCAAGAGTGGTCTCTGTGCGACACAAAGTCTGACTGCAGAGAAGAAGTTGAGCAGCACAAAGCCAACTCGGGGGAGCCTCGGGGCCTTGAAGTCCTGGGTGGGGAAGGCAAGCGCATCATCGGCAGGAGGTCTTGGGTGGTGATGGTGGTAAGCATGTTGTCGGCAGGAGGTCTTGGTGGTGGTGTGGTCACTGTGCCCAGGTATGGTACCTTGGCCCTTGGGTGGTGATGGTCAAGTGATGGTGGTGATGGTAGGTTGACTAGAGTCACGTGCATTGAATAAACGAGTGGAAAACGTTCACAAATAACTTAAGTAAGTACCAAGTGCCACCGTAACTCCTACCCGCATTACACGCTGTGCCACCATCACCACCCACAGTGACCGCACCGCCACCAAGACCTCCCACCGACAATGCACTTACCACCATCACCACCCAAGACCTCCTGCCGATGACGCGCTCGCCTTCCCCACCCAGGACTTCAAGGCCCTGAGGCTCCCCCAAGTTGGCTTTGTGCTGCTCAACTTCTTCTCTGCAGTCAGACTTTGTGTCACGCAGAGACCACTTTTGGACTTTGTGTCCATTGGATCGCCCCATCGCCATCTCGCATCGAGCGACAGTGGGGTTGAAGATCCATTGAAGCGTCTCTCCTGCCACCCTCGAATTGTCTCCATTTCAAGACTTCCTTGCTGTCCCCGCCCTTTTCTCGACGTTCGCAGCTCATATCTAAGATAGCCCCAGCCTCATCTGACACGCGCCACGGTCCCCCCCCCGATGATTGTAAGTTTTGATGCCTTTGCTTTCTGGCAACAATCTCACTCGAACCGGCACTACATAGATATGCAAAATCTGACTCCCATTACATTTCAAGCACCCTCGTCGCAAGCTGCATCGCAAGTGGGCCCAAATCTAACTCAAGCCCAGACAAGGACAGCACAGCGTAAGGAGCTGACTTGAACCCGGTCTGCCAGTAGTGAGTCTTATCTACCATACTATTGCGACAGCATTGACTAAGTCCACCAGTCTGGCCTCCAAGCAGGCTCAAGCATACGAGGTCATGTCTCGGGCATGCACGTTCTATGTACAAACATTTTTTGATCATTCCGGCCGACCCCCTCTCCTCCCCCACCGATTTCCCTTGGACTACCATGTGTAACTTCATGCGGACCTATTTTTCACCCTGTTCTTAGTTCCCTCTGCGAGTATGATCATTTTTGGACAATATGAATGGAATGATACATCTTTTGTGGGCATCATGAGGGCTTTTGATAGTTTGAGCACTCACATTTGACGTAACAGCTGTACTAGTCATCCCCTCCCTCTATTTTTTTTGCACACACCCACAGCTCTTGTCCTCGGCCAATTCTAACGCATCACCTCACACTCCACATGGTTGCCTACTGCCTGGGTACGTAAGATCACCCGATGATGATCGGTGTCTCTGCCTGAAGTACCTTACACCAGGCTGATACTTCCTGCTTGTCATCGCATCCTTCATGCCAAGTGAGCCAGATCTTATTCGTGTGGTGAGCATCGATGATTCCACACGCACACGCCGTTTTGATTGACATCACCCACTTCAGCACTGCAATGGAGCCCTCATAAAATCCTGGTTGCTCACCACAATCAATCCTTCCATCGACTCTCCCCAACACGTTGCTTTGACAGCACATTCACATTCCAATGTATCATTTTTCGCCTATAATTTAGCTGTCTCTCTTACTGCTGATGTTCTCTGCCTTTAAGTGCCATCCCGACTGTCCTCGAATGTTCCAGGCCCAGAGAGGGCTAACGCAGCATCACAAAACATGCAGTATCTATACCATGGCTGAAGCAGAGCGTATTTCCCAAGCAAGCATGACCTTTCGCTTGACTGACAAGCCTCCGTTGAAGCAGGTCAGACAGGGAGATGAATCTCGGGTACTTGTCACCAGTTCTTTATTGGTCATCCCACTAACTTCCATTCCAGGGTGCCGATTCCCCGAACGCATCAGCAGTTCCAATGCACAGTTCATCAATTGATTCGGTTGGCAAGGTGAATGATACAGAATACAGAATACTTAGAACTTTTTCTGATTTGTGCCAGGGTTTGTCCAGTCAACATTTGCGTGGCAACCACCAAGACACATATGGTTCTCTGCCACATCTACCTGATCCCACCCCCAAACCACCTGTGCAATCTACGGCAGATGGGCCTGCTGACTCCACCCCCGAGCCACACCTTCCATCACGCAATCAGCGACCTCCTGCCAGGTATCGAGACCTGCTGCCCGAGCCTCCATTGCCTGCGGTCAACCCTCACCCTCCCTACTCTTCCAGTCCCATGTTGCCACATGTGGTTCTGCACGTATTCAATTCCTTTCATATGCAATTCAATAGGTTCGGCATCACACGTGCCTACCGCCATCATTCATCGCACGATCCCAACTCCTACCTCATTGTGGAGGAGCTGTCTCGAACCAATGAACCCATCAGCCCCAACTCAGCTGAGGGTGAGGCAGGCAATTATTCACCGCCATGGCCCTGGTCCAATATGTCCATCTGGCGGCTCATGAGGTGGAAAGTGTGCAGTGGCACCCACAAGTCCGATGCGGAAGTCACCCGACTAGTCCATGAAGTTCTCCAAGCCCCAGACTTTAACATCCACGACTTCACCAACTTTGACACTTCCAGGGAGACCTGTCGGATGGAAGCAGCTCAGAAGAAGATCCCTCAGGATGACCCATTTGGAATTGATAAGTGGCGATGCACGAGTGTCAACATATCAGTGCCAACAAGGGAGAGAGACAAGGAAGGTAATGAAAGGATATTTACCATCGACGGGTTTCATTACAGACCGATTCTTGACATCATCCATGCGGTATTTGCGGAAGCATCCTCGAAGAGCTTCCATCTCACCCCTTTCAAGAAGCTCTGGAAGTCCCCAGTTACCAGGGACGAGCAGCGTGTCTATGATGAGCTGTATACCTCCAATGCATGGAACCAAGCCCAAGACAAGATAATGAAACAGAAAAGAGATAACGGCTGCAGGCTGGAAAAGGTGGTTGCAGGTCTCATGTTCTGGTCCGATTTGACATACCTCGCACAGTTTAGTCATATGTCCACTTGGCCCATTTATCTTTTCTTCAGAAACCTCTCCAAGTATGCTCAAGCCAACCCACAGTCAGGTTGTTGTCATCCGATCACCTTCATCCCTTCAGTACGTTGAATGCATCACCATGCCCTGCTTGCACCATCTCATTACACGCCTCAGCTGCCAGAGTCCTTCAAGAAGTTCTTATTGTCCATCTCTGACAAGAAAGACAACCGTGACCTTCTCACACATTGCAAGCAAGAACTCATACAAGCAATCTGGATGATTTTACTCAATGATGAATTCGTCAATGCTTACAAGAATGGCATTGTTGTGAAGTGCTTTGATGGGATTCTTAGGAGAGTTTACCCCCAGATATTTACTTACTCTGCTGACTATCCTGAAAAGTGAGCAGTCCCATCACGAATCCCATGCTTGTGTTCTCGACACTGACCTGTACAAAGGATCCTGCTCGCCACCATTTGGGACAAAGGCCTCTGCCCTTGTCCTTGCTGCCTGGTCCCCAAATCAATGTTTCATCGCACAGGATTCGTCAGAGACTTCACAGCCAGGATTTCTGATGCCAGAACTTACATTCATAAGAAGATTGCACTTGCACAATGTGCAATCTATGAGCTTGGCCGGCCTCTGAAGGGTATGACCATAGAAACTATTCTCAAAAAATGAATCCCTGGTCCCCACCCTGGTATGAACACTCTCGACTGATGTTACACTGTCAGTGACCTTATGATGCTTCCCAAAACTCTTTCTGTGAGCAACTATCACCCTTGGGCTTCAACCTCTTCAGCCACCTAGTTGTGGATTTGTTGCATGAATTCAAGCTTGGAGTCCTGAAGAGCATTCTGAAACACTTACTCTGAATAGTGCATGCTGTTGATCCCCGCAAGATTGAGATACTCAACGAACGGTAAGCTGCAGGGCCCTTCCACAAAGCAGTTTCTGACATGCATTATCTTAGGTTCACGCAAATCTCTTCCTTCAGTCTCAATACCATCTGCTGTTTTCCACCTGATGTTGCTGACATGAGTCTGCGGCCAGCCTGGTTTTTTGAGCAGGTGCTCAAGGTACAGTGATTGTTTGTTTGAGTGCCGGTTGGCTAATGGTGCTCAACATGTTGCACTCCAGTGTGCCATCCCCGTATTTGAAGGTCTTTTCCCTCCTGCCCATGACTCAAGCATTCAAACCCTGCTATTCTGACTCTGTGAATGGCATGCATTGGCCAAGCTTTGGACGCACACAGACAAATCCCTTGTACTCCTTCAGCAATCTTTACAGCAGCTTGGCAATCAGCTGCGTCATTTTAAATGACACACTTGTGCTGCATTTCACACCCACAAACTACCCAAGGAGGCTGCGCAACGACAGAGGAGGGAAATAGCTGAGCATGCCACTGGCCATCGAAAGAAAGAACCATGATTGGTCTCGCTCCCGAAGACGTTCAATCTCGACATCATCAGCAAACTAACCCTCTGCTGGACAGACTAGGACAGAATAGAACAGAGCTGGACAGAGTTCCAGTTCTCCCAGCTCTCCTAGTAAGGTTTCCAACTGGCTAGATCTGGACAGATCTGGACAGTAGCCCCCAGACTGTCCCAGACCATCCCAGCTACTGAACAAAGTGATCTAAAATATTATTGTTGTTGTTCTATTCTAGTTCTAATCCCACACTTTGAATACACTTCTAATTCTAGACTTATAGTACACTGCTAACCCTAACCATACATTTCCTTATTAGGATATTTTATGGTCCCCAACCATGGTACTAAC
>JBBPNN010001006.1:0-13059 GCA_038090935.1 Hortiboletus campestris | reverse complement strand
TCATCAGTTCAAAAGCTCAAAAACTCTTTCCATGGTATTGCTGTTTTAAAATGCCTATATCTCCATAGTGTGTGCACCAAATCACATGGCCTAGGGAGCAATCGTGTAGCCAGGGGCATGTACTATTTATAACGCCACCTAAGCTAAGCGAAATTCCCACAGGGTTTGGCATCAGGGTTAGTATGGAAAGGGTTTTTGGAGTCACTGTAGTTACAACTTGGTGGAATCAAAATTCATTGCTGAGATACAACTGCATACAAGCTACTAGTCATTCGACACTCTGTGACGCTTCCTGAGGCTGTGGGTGCTGGGTCCCACAGTTGGTGACCGGGTCTCATGTTGCTGTGTCCCTTGAGTAGTCACTTTGTTTCAAGCCTTTAGTAATTACTGTCATTAGTTTTCGGCGAAAAATTGAAGGGGGTTACTCACACAGCGAATGCTCTTGGTTGCAGCCATGTTTTCAGTAGTGGCAGCGGTCTGTGACTGCCATAGTTAGTCTTGAAACAGAGAAAAGAATAGCCAGTCACCTCTGCTGCTGCATTGTTGATAGTGGATATAGCAGCCTCAGGTTCACGTACAATGTTGTCTTTGGTGTCCTCATCCACCTCCCCATCTTCATACCCACAAGAAAGCGTAATCCTGTGTTCACAGGGCACCGGACGTGGCTGAATATGCAGCTGAAACATCTGAATACATAGTATTAATTACTACAGGCTAGCAAGCAACTGATAGTACTTACCATTTCAACATCACTCTCATGGCGGAAACCAAGGCTGATGGTTTGCATGGTGGCCACTGGTGGAATGGAGAGTTTGATGACTTGTGGCTGTCCTCCATCATAGCCAGGTTGAGGGGATGATGGCATACTGAGATGACTGAATGACTGGGAGCTGAACAGTAGTGGGGAAAAAATGCGTGGGACGTGCATGCTGAGTTAGATACACTAGCTTATATGTACACATTCCTGAGAGGCTCAAGGGGAAATCCTCAGAATGATCTAACGGACAGTTTGGCAGGCACTTGAGTAGGTCTACTTAAACAGAAGGGAAGCTTACCATGGGGACACAGTGACCGAAGTTGTTCTCCAGCACCTCAAGTGCCTTGGCACAGCCTTGTGAGATGTGCTGGGAAGCCTGAGTGGAGATCTCCCGAATGGTCTGATTGACTCTTCGGTAGGCCTTGTGCACCTCTGTGGAGCCTTTGGGGCATTCCTGACTGAATAGTTCGATACACCTCGCACACCTCTCCAGAGCCTCTGAGCAGCTTCAATGTCACACCACCCACCGCGATGCCTGCTCTCACCTGCGTGCCCTATTTCGTCTTCTTCATGCTGCCTCACCCCCCTGTCATGTCGTCTTGCCCACCCCGCTGTGCCATCTCACCCACCCTGTCCGTCATACCACCCTTACCCTTCAAGTCCCCATTGCATCATCTCATGCACCCTCGCGCACCCCCCTGCACTGTCTTGCTAACTCTGGCCCACTCACAGCCTTGTTCACCCTGGCCCACTGCCCTGTCGTTACAACACCGTCTGTTATGCGCATCGACTGGCTTTGTTCACCAACAGGCATGGCATCACGCATCACTGGGTTCATTGTCACCCTGACACAGGGATCTTTGATCAAGACAGCAGACGACACTCTGCCCCTTGCACATGAATGGGACAAGGGTGCATACTACTTTCTCTGATCCATCCTGGGTTGACCGACAAGCTTTCTCTTAGCCTTCACCATTCCCATTGTGCCCATCATGCCTTAGCTCGGCATTGCCTTGGGTCTCATTATTGCTTCGGAGTCATCTACCACCACAACTCAAGCATTTCTATCCTCTGTCATATGTTGTGTCTCAGCAATTGGCCCAGCAAATAGGTCAACAGGCCTGCTGATTCTTAGGAAGGATCAATGTGTGTTTGACTCGTATATCTGGGGTACCTTACCTGTGTTGTATCCCAAGGATCCCCATCCACACCCACTACTACTAAGCAGGCCGCACCATCCACGTCTCCACCATCCTATCTGTTGTTTGACTCGTTTGCTCTGTCAGCAGACATGGCCATGTCGCTCAGAATGAACCACAAACATATGGTGTATTCGCGCACCCTTGCCCACCCCACTGTCACATCTGGCTCATGCTTCCTCGCCTACCTGCTTGGTTATATAATGGACGTGCACAAATACCACAACCCGTACATATACAATGGGGACAAAAAGAAGTCAATGCCGGCTTTGAAGACGCTGTTGGGGCAGGATTTTGCTGAACCAGCATGGTCGCTCAGACTTCACCCCTATGGCATTTTAGGTGATGGAATATATGGTACATTCACTGTGTTCAAGGATGGTGGAAGTATCCTCTATGCTGTCCCCTTCCATGCCCCAGATGGATCTGGATCTGATCCAGTTTTGATCAAATCCATTGACTTCACCATTGCACAACATGTCCGTGTGGTGCACAAGGATTCCTCTGTCTTCACAGCACGTAAAACCTCAGCACCAGGTAATATTATTTTAGGCACAGTTTCAAACTCGTCTGGTTTGTACACTACAATGTTTGAAATGCTGAAGCCCAGCATGAATCATTCTCTGTTGGATCAGTATATTTCACAATCTATCCAACAGATGCTACCACAGGAAGGGTACTCGATTTATGTCATCTACTGTGCTCCATACAGTCAGTCCGGCTTGTGCTGCCTTGCCTACCCCATTGCCTCGCTCACCCTGTTGTTGCACAAGCGAGCACTCATGCCCATCCCCATCATGCCATCTCGCCTGCCCTAGCTTACCCTGCCACCCCCCTTTGCACGAGCATGTGAGCACACACACCATCCCACCTCTTTCAATTCAGTGTACACTCTATGGGTCCTCCCAGACTCGTGGGTTCTTTTTGTCTCCCCTTCAAATAATGATCATGTCTTCATAACAGTTGGGTACCTTGAAACCCTTCCTGCCCTCGTGACTCCCTGGATGTGCACCATGAAAGTGGATGTAGATGCCATCGCTTAAGGTGCGCTCCTCTCACATCCCCTGGAGCATTTCTACATTCAGTATTGCACACAGATGACCTCATGTCAGATCTAATCAATCACTCCCCACTCCTCGTGAACAGCCACTACAGGCCATCAACATTGCAAGCAATGCTGATGATCCCAGCCAAGAGCATGCTCGTCTCTCTGTTGATCTCAACAAAATGTTCCTCAAGTACACCGAACACCCCCGGATGTGATGTGTTTTTCAGTGCTTTCCCCTTCGCAGGCGCCATCTTTGGTTGTGCCCGTATGCCACCATGTTTGATAGGACTGTTCACAGGACAGCGAATATCGGAATTGCAATAGATTGATCTCATTGAATGACCCAGCAATTTTCATGTTCATTCCTGTGCCCATTGCGAAAATCCGGTTTCCATCTCTTTGTACTTGGTTTCCCGAGATCAGCATTGAGGGAACATGAGGTTGAGGAAGCTGGGAGGAAGTGACAGACAAGGGAAAGAAGTTGGTTAGCATTTCTTTCCATGCCCTCCCCCTGCTCACGCACTGCTCTCAGTATTTCCTTGAGCAAATCTTCAGCTTTCCAAACGACCCTTGCGTCATCTCCACATGAGGCTTCATCTCGTTGCCCATGAGTGAAATCTCCTCAACAGGCTCAAAGACATCTCTGTGCCTAGCCATGTAGAGCCATGCCATCTGCAATAAATACAACTACGGATAGATGTCCCTCCAATTCGGTTCCCGATACATAGATCTCATTTTCACTTTGATCAGGTCTGACTAAGGCACGAGCAAATGAGATGAGGTGAGTTTGATGTCGAAACTGGCAGGGAACACCTGCTTGTTCACTCAATGACGAGAATGATGCGACTGGGACCTCCTCCCCTGCCATGCTCTCTTTTATGTCCCGGTCCACAAGAGCGTGTCAACTGTCAACAAATGCATCAACAGGCCGGCAGAGCATTCCACAGTGGATGTACACTCCAATGCTCCTCATTGACCTTCAGACACCCGATTTCTCCATGCTATACAACGTCATCATCTTCAGCTGCACATTGATGACATTGATCTCTGGGAGTATTTTCAACCTCGACAAGCAAGCACGCACTCCTGCTCCCTTGTAACATCTCACCCACCCTCACCCACCCTGCTAGTATACTCTGAGATGAGAGTAAACAAGAAATATTCAAATAACATTTAGCAAGTGGCATCACGGATACATAGCATGTTACATAGATCAATGAGGCTCTAAGGGACCCACTCTGCCTCTCCACGGTCAACTGCATCCATTATCAACATGATAGCAAGATCCTCAGATGTATTTCTTGAATAGCAGGCACAGCTGACACCAACAACATGAGGAGCAGTTTCCTCCCTGAATCAGCGAATCCATCAGGATATGTAGACCAGCATGAAAAACAATGACCTACCAGGTGCGAAAAATGCCAACACAACATCCCTTTGTCACAAGGTACACATGACCAACCTCAGACTCATCGTCCAGCAGCACATCGTAGATAAAACCATTGTATATGTGCTGAAAGCGATTGTCTGGATGGGCAAGGCATGTTCTGAACTCATGAAGTGGGCCATTTCTGCCTTCCCAAAAAGCAGAAGGCTTGCACTTGAGCCATTCCACTGCATCGTGGTCCACTGCATGCTGCAACAAGTTGATGGCAAGATCCACAGACTCTGATTGCACCCTTGAGTAACAGGCCCTGCTTACACCCAGAACATGTGGAGCTGTTTTTTCCCTAAGCCATGAGTCCGTCAGGACATGTATACAACTGTGAAAGAATGAGGGGACTTACCAGCCATGGAAGACACCGACATGATGTCCCTTTGTCACTAGGTACAGTCGACCATTAGCATTATTCTGGGGAACCTCATACAAAAAGTCTTTGTACGAGCAGTGTACATGGTCATCCATGCAGGCCACACTGGGGTTGAGCTTGTGAATGGGACCTCTTTTGCTCAATGCATAACTGCGATGCATGAGTGTGGGAGCTGCATCATCCAGCAATCTGGCCACCAAGGTTGGAGAGCAGGTGGATAGATCAATGGGTGACGGGAGCACACCAGCGCAAGCCAAAGGATGCCATGCAGTGGCATGGTTGAAAAGATATATGCTCATTTTGGTGGCAGAGACCACCATCTCCACAATATTAACCATGTGTGCTAGTCAATCAATCAGTTTGAGAGAAAGTTCATCTCATAGAAATTTTCACTCACATAGATCGGCCTCCTCTCGAAGGACAATAGCTGGTGTGGACATGGACATGACTCAGATGCCATGTTTGACTAGATCAGCGCCTATCTTGCTGGCCAAACATAAAGCCATCATCAGATGCTGTAGTTGTGCTGCCAGTGGTCAACAAGCAAGTTCAATGACCCTTGTTATGCATACCAGTTACTCACATATATCTGACCTCTCTTGTTCATGGTTGGCCTGTGAAGTGGACATGACTAAGGACAAGGAGGGTGGAGGGAACTGGGATATGGATTGCATACCACACAATGATCTTAAATAACAGTCAGGAGGAGCGACTTCTTCATTCATTCCACAAATAAATTTCTCATTCAAAAGGCTACTCAAGAACTGCACACTAAAATACGTAAGCAGAATTCAAGATTCACTAGTAAACCAAGCACCATAAACATCATGTGAGTCCTGATACCACCCTGAACCTACTAAGCCTTCGTGGGAAGGAGGATGAGTATATGGATCAGTGTTGTGGTGATACAGCACAGCATTAGGATAGTTTCCTAACTGACAAGCGTCAAAGACTCCACCAGATTGGGGATACTGCATTTGTTGAGCATATGGAGCTGAAGGGAGATAAGGAGCTTGTAAAAGATTGTGCTGATAGTGATGTTGGTGTTGGTCTGCAAGAGCATGGTTTCCATGGCCAACATACAAGTCCTGAGATGGGAGAAGATCTGGATTCATGGTCGCATGAGGCACTGGAGGCCGCAGAGGCACTGGTGGTCACTGAGGCACTGGTGGATATGGAGGTAATGGAGGTAATGGAGGTAACGAAGGTCACTGAGGAACCTCGGTCACTGGAGCTCGCCAGGGAATGTCGGCCATCAAAGCTTGTTGAGGAAGAGGTGGGGTTGAGGATGAAATTTGTGTTGCCATGGGAGGCATGGGAGGCACAGGAGGCATGGGAGGCATGGGAGGCACAGGAGGCATGGGAGGCATGGGAGGCATGGGAGGCATGGGAGGCATAGGAGGCACGGAAGGCATGGGAGGCACGGGAGGCATAGGAGGCATGGGAGGCATGGGAGGCACAGGAGGCATGGGAGGCACGGGAGGCATGGGAGGCACGGAAGGCATGGGAGGTATGGGAGGCACAGCAGGAGGCACAGGAGGCACAGAAGGTATGGAAGCAGTGGGTGCTGGAGGGACATCCAGAAGCGAGGCCATCTGCACCATAGATAATTGGTCCTGTACATTGGGAAGCTGAGAAGACCTTGGAGTTGGTGAACCTGGCACACTCTTCGGCTCTGAAGGGCCCTCAACATCTTTTTTTAAAGTTGCAATCACAGAGGGATCACCTGCAGCCTGAGTGCTACTTTGAAATAGATCTCCACCTTCTGATGCAATGTTTTTCCTGACTAGTCAGGGCTTCAGGTGCACTGAACACAATCAATGATGGCAAATAGATTAACAAATCATATGCATACCTTTCGAACCTTCATGTTTAGAAGGACTCGCCTTTCCAAATAATTAGGGCTTCAGGGGCACTCATGTCCCAGCAACTGAGGGCAAATGAGTTAGTGAGTGGCAGCCAGTGGGAACCCATGATGGACCAAAATGTACTCAGGCTGGCATCATCATCTGAATCTTTGCCTTCTGATGAAACATTTTTCCTGACTAGTTGGGGCTTTGGGTGCACTGAAAACAATCAACAACGGCAAATAAATTAACAAAGCATTTGCATACCTTTTGAATCTTCATGTTCTGAAGGATTCACCCTCCTGAGTAGAACTTGGGGCCTTGGGGACCTCGGGGGCTTCAGAAGTACTTGTGTTCTGGCAGCTGAGGTGAATGAATTAGTGAGCAGTGGGAACCCATGATGGACCAAAACATACTGGCGTCATCATCAGATGAGATGACTATGTGTGTACCAACTGCATCAGGCTTGTAGTCATCATTTGATGAGACAACAACCTCTGCACTAATAAACTTTCTGTTTCGTCCGCGAGCGCGTTTGGCACCTCTCTCTCTAGCAACATGCTTCTTTCCTGCACATTCAGAGGGTTCTTCAACTCCTTGTGTTTGCATTTGCGTTTGCGCGACCCAACACCCTCAAATGTTTCTCCCTCATCTGCAGACTTATCTAACAAGGCACTGTCCACTTTCTTCAACATCAGTGGTATGGCAATGACAGCTTGCATGCGGTTCTTCTTCACCACCATCGAAGATGCCTCAGAGTCACCCTCTGCATCAGAATTCACTTTCTTCTGGCCTCGAGAACACTTGACACGTGTGGCTGCTGCGATGCAGGGAGCAGCACATTTAAGGCCATTGTGATCAGAATTGCCATTGGCAAACATTTGTCAACCACGAGACTGAAATAAGGTCAATGGGGGTTGTTCCTCAATGATGACTGGAGCTACACTGGCCAGCAAATTAGCTTGGTGACATCAGTGTATGGCATAATACAGTATGACACTAGGGAATACTACTTACTGGTCTCTTGTGCTCCCTTAACTCGTCTGACTGTTAGCGTACCAGCCTTAATTGCACATATCAACCACTTCATTTCAGGAAGCTTAAGATCACTGATCCCTTTGGTTCATTGGCTGTGACATTCGCCTGGCATAAGCATGTCAAAAGGATAGCCCTCCACAACGAGACCAGCTGATGCTAAGAAAGAGAGTAAGGTCTTCCATGGAAAATTTTTGGCATTTAGCTTTGACATGTCTGCCCCAGCTGCCTCTTCCAACAGCCGTCAGTTCATTAATTGAATAGCAAATGCAGATCCTCACCGATTACTTTGGTGAGGTGCCTCTTCACAGCCTTGGTGTAATCAGGGTAGTCATCTGAGGACTCTTCAATGTTATCCGAGGCTCTGGACTTGGCATGGGGTGCAGATGACTCAGCACATGGGGAATCACAGACCTGGACATCTTCATCATTGTCGTCATGCCCACCATCACAGAACACTTCTGTGACAGTCTCAAGGGATGCCAAATGACTGTGTGAAGTCCGAGTACAATCTGCAGGAAGAGATGTCAGGAAACTTACAATATGTGTGCCTTCAAATGACCAATGATTGTGTCCTCATCTGCTTTGCAACGAGTCTTCCAAAACTACCAAATAACATTAGTATACATGCTGTGTGTTGATAAGATGCATATACGGACATCAATGGCTCCTTGCATTGTATATGCATGGCCAAATGCATTGTCTTCATTAACAATATTCCCGCATATTACCAGGACACTCTGGAAGCCATACTTCGCAGCCGCTGAGTCCATCTATGTAAGAAAACACATGTGAGGATCAAAAACATGGTACATAAAAAAATGAAATGACATACAATGCTGCAGATCTTTCAGCAAATGTTGTTGAACAATTGTGCATGCTGTGCCACTGTATGTTCCGAGGTCTTTGTGATCTCGGTGAGCTCGAAAACATTGAGGGTCTCCTTCCAGACTTTGCCCTGATGTGCAATGAACTGTTTGTAACAGCAGCTCATCACATTCAGGGTAGTTTCAACAATGGCATGAGGATCTATTGATACTTTGCTGTAATGCAACATACCTGGCTCCTGAGGACCGATGCCAGCTCGACGACGCTTGCTCTCCTCATTGGCCTTCCATCTTGATACTTATTCCAGTAATTAGGAACAATGATGATACACCCCTGATCATGGTGCCATGACTCAGCAACTTGCTGAGTTGTCATTGATGTCTCCTCGGCAACCCGCTCGAGGATGGCTTCCATCTCTTCACACCCCCATTGAAGGAGTTGGAGAACCCAAGCCGATCTTCATCCACCAGTAGGAGTAGAAGGCAATGAAGTTTCCAAGTGAGGTGTTCGTTCATCAGAAGAGAAACCAGGGTCAATCTGGTCGCCAAAAGGAGGGGCTGGCTCAACATCTTCACTCACGACAGGTTCAGGCTCAGATGTGCGAGTAGAAAATGGAGTGGGAGGAATGACTTTCATGGTAGGTATGGGCCAAATCATGATGGGTGAATCATCAAACAATGCCTCAATGGGATCCGAAGTCATGATAGTGTCGGAGTCATGGTAACTTACATCCTCGACAGGATCTGATGTCACGATGTTGTTGGAGGCATGGTACCCAGCAAGTGGGTCCGATGCAACTCGAGGACACGGACCGACAGGTGGAGGTAAGGATGGGTGACGAAGAGGTAATTGTTGGTTCTGATGGGGCACTGAAGGCGCACAAGGCATTGGAGGGGGTAAGGAAGGGTGATGGGGAAGCAATGGTGTGGTAAGGCAAGGCACCAAAGGCGCCTGAAGCATGGGAGGTGGAGGAGGCACAGAAAGTGCACATTCAGGAGGAGGTGTGACAGAAGGTGCTCTTGAAGGAGCCGCTGAGGTTGACAAGGCTGGAAGGGGTTCATGAGGAAATTGAAAAGATGGTTCACTGAAAGGTGAAGCTGAAGGCAAAAGAGCAATGTAAGGTATAGAGCGCGGTGAAGCAGGGGAAGGCTGCCTAGACTGAGACACCACAGCAGAGGGTTGTTGGCCGTGATATCCATGGGCTGGGACAGCGAGAGTCTGTGTTTGGGGAGTCAAAGAGCATGTCACTGATGGGATAGCTGGAAGTGTGCGAGAGGCCATTTGTATCTTGCTTGAACCATCCGTGGCATCGCTAGGGGCCTCAGTCAGTGTAGCATTGGCCCCATTGCCCATCTTGGCATGCCAGTCCTGGGCTCCATGAATGAGGCCACTGTCCTGAGCTGTTGCCTTTATTCTTGTATGCAGCCTGGTGGGCGTTTGAATCACAGAACTGCGGCTATGGTGACCGCCACCAATCTGCTCAGCAACATAGTCATCTGGAGTGAAATCTGACGACATGACTACAGAATGAAATCAGTTAACCGAAGTGCACAACAGAAGTCAATTCACTCAGTGCAAAGAATCCAAAAGAAAAGAGCGGGTCTAGTTTCCGGACCACAAACGAGGCAAGGTGACGAGGGGGGGAGGAGGGGGGGCAGCGTCCTGGACCAAACTCCATCATATTTAACCAGCAAATCCAAACACCCAATTCAGTCTAATCAAGAAGTCGACAAATGGAGAAAGCTTGAACCACTGTCAAAGGGTTTAAATAAATATTGGTTGAGGGTGTCATGGAGGTGCAACAGGAGGTGCAGCGGAGCATTCCAGGATGCTCTGCAGAGGCTCTGGATTGACTTGCAGCTGGGAAAAGTGGATGGGCTGGTGACAGCAACCAGTCCGGAAGAAGCCCGCAGCCAACCAGGTTATGAATAGTGGTCCTACTGAATGACTGAACCCATGAATTTGACTCATTTCGAGCTCTGTGCGTGCTGTCTTGTGGTCGGATAATGCTCTAATAGCTGGTAAGGCATATCTATAGTTTCTAGAATGATGGAAATACCCTCTAAACCACTCTGACAGGCAACAATGAGTTGAATGTGTCCAGTGGAACTCAACTACTTTAAGCAGACCACAGTCAACTTAGAGGCACACCACTACAAATGGGTCGCCTGGCCAAGTATTTCACACTCACAGACAAGCACACAGCTCGTCAGATGCAATGGCGTGCCTACAATAAGTCTGAGAGGTAAGCCTTCAATCTATACCAACCGTCTGCTATTTCCAACACTCTTCAACTTATGAACCAAGGGGACGTTCAACATGTGCTGCCCAGAATCGCTGCCAATACATTGCATCCAAGCGCAAAAATAACATTCAAAGTCTTCCTAGACTCCCCATCTATCTTGTTAGCCTCACAACTCTTTCTCTATCCAATTCTTGTTTGTTCAATGAGGCGCTGCAAAGTGCTGATGCATTAGATGAATTGGAGGCTCTCCTATGAGATGGCAAACCTCCTTATGAACAGCTTGAAGCTCTTGACAGTGTACAGGAGGAGACATTTATGAGAAACCTAGCAGATGTGCTGTTCGGTTGGAGGCTCCACTGTGTGAGAGAGAGTAAGTGCCATTGAGCACAGATGTTCAGTGCTGGGGATGTCAACAACCTTGTAGACGAGCTCAATTGGGAGTACACCGATACTCTCAGGCTTTGGAGTTCACTTCATGCAAGGATCGGGAGGTACACTGTGAGGAGGCATAAGGAGATGGCGCATTGCCTCTTACATTGGTATGCATATGTCATTCACTCATGGCACACAGAGATCAAGAGTCTGTGAAAGGGGGAAAATCCTTATGAATTGTAGCTAGTCGGATACGATAGACAGAATGCTCATGTACAAGTAGTGACAAAATGATGCTATGTCCTTCCCTCAAAGACTGGTGACATCAAAGCCTCAGATGGTGGCTGTGACAGCCGCGAGCACCCAAACTCCACAGTCATATCCATTGGTTTGCAGAGGCTCAGTCTGTAGGACAATCAGAGGTGAACAGTCAATATAGCAGTATAGCATGTGTCACTTATGACAATGGGGCATGCGGTCCATTGTGCTAACCTATCAGCATGCATTTCATGGTCGTGGTGGTGAGCCACCTGTTGAAGTCAGCTAACGAGTTTCATGACGTCCTGGAAATCATTAGCAACAAATGGAGGGCGATAAGAGCGGGAATACCTGGACATTAGCTCACCAGCCATGGTGATCTCCAAGGCTGTCAAAGAGCAATAGTTTCCATTGATGAAAGTGGGCGACACAAAGAACCCAGTGGCCAGCCGGATTGGTATGGTGGATTGGGATAATCCAGATGTCTTTGGACAAGAATGAGGTATGCTTCATTGTGCGCCACAAGCAATCGTTGGAGGCATTGTACCAAATGTGGATCAGATCATGAGTAGAAAAAATGGCAAACCAGTGAGTATTTTCAGGTTGAATTGACAAAAAAAGAAGTGGAATGCATCCATTGATGCATGTGTCGTTCAAGCATGCAGTTGGTGATTGGAGGATCTCAATGTCACAAACCTCAAAGATCAAATGAGTAAATCCATCTTGAGGAGGGCATGTTTGTTCCACAAGGGTTTCTAGCAGGACGTTACTGGATGGTGGCAGGGTATTGTCAATTGACATATTCTGGCTGGCCATTAGAAATGATATGGGTCAAACGCAATGTGCAACTTACCGGTGGGTGTTCCCAAATAATTCTCACATGAGGACAACTGACGGAGTCATCAGACTCCTCTAGGACTTCATTCAGGGTCGGGAGATTATCATTATCAGACAAATAGTCTGCCAGGGTAGGATTTGCAGCATTGGTTTTGTCAATGTTGTCAGATGAGGAATGGGGGAATTCTGCTTCTTCATCCTCCAGGGGTTCTACAGTAGCCATATTTACCCACAATAGCAATATTTCAGGAGTTTTGCCAGAAAGACGGGCAGCCAGGGACAATGCTTCCTTACAGCGGCTTTCAAAGCACAGCACAGACGTAAGGGACATGATCCATTGAGGCTTGAGGGCAAGGATGTGGTCATGACACTGCTGAAGTAGCAGAACAAAAAGGTCATCTTGGGAATAATTCAGGGACACAAAACGGAACGAAATGGAGGAACTCACTTCTGAGTGTGCACAGAGCGAGCTCTACAGCAGCGAGTTTGTTACCATACCAACGGCATAAATTGTCAGCCTCAGTGCCGAGCCGTTGTTGCTCCTCCAAACACCTCTCCATCTTGAGCATGCCTTGGATCCCGTAATGAACATCTTGGTCCTCTAACCAGAGAGGTACTTTCCCAGAGGATGGCATAATCCATACGTCCTCCATGAGAGATTGGTCTTCACAAAGCTCCATGAGCTTTGTTGGAAGAGGTTGTGGGAGAGGGATTGCCCACTGACGGTCATAGAGCTTCTTGAGGTGTTCGCAATAAGAGTTGAATTTTCAGATTGCGCTCAGCAGGGCAGGTTGGCATTTGGCGATGGCTTTATGGGTCTGT
>JBBPNN010001005.1:0-13062 GCA_038090935.1 Hortiboletus campestris | reverse complement strand
CCGCATCAGTAACGGACCCTTTGTATGGACACACCAAAGTTTTATCTCATTATTGTGTTAATTCTACCCCCCCCCCCACGGTATGTAGGTCGTTGGATAAACTTTCTGCTTCGGCCTTATCCTTATGGGGGCCCTTGCTGTCCAGGCGTGTGTGTGTCCTATGATGCTTTTTGTATGCATTCTCGACTCACTATCCTCAGATAACTGTTTTGCTATATTCACAGATGACCGGAGACTCGTCAAGGCATTAGGTGATTACCTTGGCGGTGGCTTTCATGGTGCGTAACCAACCATGATTCTAGTAACCGACATCATTGTACTGAAATTATTGATGACTATATTCACATTTCGTTTGGGCATCATCAACTTTAAGTCTTTATACTACTGGTCCGCTCATTGTCCAGCCAGTTGGGCCCGAGCTCATCTGGCCATTATAAGCACTAGCACCTATCATCGTCCCGGGACTTGGCGAGCAGTAGATCAGCTCAAATAGCTCGGTGGTTAATCAAGAGAAGTGGCTATACTGACTCGTGGCTTCTATTATTGGAGAATATCATCCCTTCGGAGCCCACCTGCTCCCACTTCCCATCATGATGGTAATATATGAGATCTGCCTGTAACCAATTATCGTTCAAACTCTCCGCCTGGCTTGTGGTAAGTGTACAATTTATTGTTACCGACTACCTAATTCCCAGACATATGGCAGATCTGGCTCGGAAGTAGTGTTGTGTCACGCGTGTGATTCAGCAATTACAATCCGATGTTATACTCTGCTTGCATCTGCTTGCACTCTCCTTTTCGAGTTTATCGCCCATGCCACTCAGCTTGTCCTTCCGAACCTCACTTCAGTCCACCTTGGTCAAGTTATGTAACAAGGCCGACCATAGAGATCGGTCGTGTGACGATTGTAGCTGCGCTCCCAGAGCTGATCCTTGTACTCCTTTATCAGTAAACGTTTGTCATATCGCCGTGCAAGTCTTCCAGAAAGTGCTGACATTATACGTGCCATTGTTGTCAGTGCTAACGCAAAACTGTATTCTGGCATCTTTGAATTTCTGGCTCGTTCTTCAGAAGCCGGTCCGATCTGAACTTGAGGGTCATCGTCTGGGACGACATGGCGTAGAAACACAATCAAGACAACGAGGACCAGGTTCCCAACCGTCACATCGCACGAATCCTAGCCTAGGTAGAGCCAGGCACGGAGATGGCCATTGACCTGAACGAGGTGCATTTCTGCGTCAAGACTCGGTCGTTCTTCGATTCGTGTGGGTTCGCGGAGGCGGTCCAAGAAGGAAGTAGTCGTATGGAGGATCAGGATCAGACATGCGAGGTTCGTCAATTCATTCATTCTCACAGAAGCTCTGAAATTGATTTCGCGAAGATGTATGAGCTTCCTGTGTAAACTAGGGTCATTCCGACCTCGAAACTAACATATATTTGGGTGTATGCGCACCGCCCTTATCCGAAGAATCATGGAATTGTGATTGTCGCGCAGGACAATGTATTCTTGCAGATGTTAGCGGTTTCGGTCCAAAAGTCCTGGACCAGCTGGTATCATATTATTCGAAGTAACAGTCTGAACAGAAGAAACTATCGTTATGCGACAATCAGAAAGTGTACGTTATCGTGATATGGATAGAACAAAAAAAAAAGAGGGGGGAGGCAAAGCACTGTCAAGGAGCCGGCGCAAATCACACTATACTTGACTGATCGGTTCATACCCCCTCCGACTTGAACCTCCCATCCTCAACCCAAGCGTTTCCAAGAGGCCTTTGCCCCTTGAATCGTGGTCATGCTCCACTTCTCCTCTCTCCGTCGCTCTCATCCTCTTGGCCTCTTCGAACCCTTCAAGCGGAACATCGTACAGCTGCCCATACTCGACGCCAACCTCCTTCCCCATCGACCAGAAATCCTTACAATTCCTCACGACACCCAAATCAAACGGATTCCTCGTGCGCGCACTCGATGATGCGAGTGCGAGACCATGCGCGGCTCTCCCTCGCGTAAACCTGTCGAGCCCGAGTAGGTTGAGCATGAACCCGCCGCATGTCCCCGGGGCGGTTGCCATGGCGAAGATACTGCCACGACGGTGATTATGCTTGTGTGCCTCGCCTTCTGCTTCGCTGTCCTCGTCGCTCCGCTCGGAGCCCGACGCGTGCTGGTGCTGGTGCTGGTGATGGTGATGGTGGCGATGTCCCATTTGCACACCCGCTCCACCACCCCCTGCTGCGAGCCCCCCGCGGCCGCCCATGAAACCGTATCGGCCAAGGTTGGAGACTTCGAACGTAGTGAGTTGACGGGCGACTTGCCAGTATTGCGTCACAAGGAGTACGGATGTCCAGGTGAGTTGGAGAGTAGACCATAGCGCGATGACAAAAAGAAATGCGTCCTTGGATGCTATGACGCATAAGGAGGCTGAGCAGTCACCGGGAACCGGCTCGCGTGGAGAAACTGTAGTGAAGACTGCGACTTATGGTCAGCAGGGAGACATGGGACGTTGTGTCTGTGCCTCACATTCGTAGCTGAGGTAGTCGAATAAGGCGATCCCAATGACAAGAGTTGTTACAAACAGCAGGAATTGACGGTGATTATTTGCACCAACTGTCAGAGGATAGTCAACAATTGTGTGCTCTGGATGATAAGAGAACGAACCGCAATTCCACACCCATGGACAATGACTAATGTCGGAGAGGTTAGAAGGACCGACAAAGGGTGATAAACACCTTACTGGTCGCTTCTTGAGACACACCTGTCGCACACGCGACAATGTTTCGACCGGAGAGGTTTCCTTGTCTGGACACGGTTTGTAGCACAGGCGACATGATACAAAATGATTACTCACCATGCATTGAATGCAAAATGTTTGACCATTCAGTCGTCCCTCTGAAGCCAAGTCTTCTATTATCTACGCCACTTCCGTGTCATGGCGATAGTGAAAATTGTAGGGACAGCACACACCGTTTTTAGTTCTCCATCGTTCGCTGGCCGAGGACATACACCGGGATCAAGAGTGATTGCTCGGAAGAAGTTGTATATGCACAGACCAAAGACCAGTGCGAAAGCTAAATGGAGGTATGAATGCTCAGGCATTTCTGCCGAAGAAGGTGAGGCAAGACCAGATCAAGGCTAAGATGGTGACAACATTACCTCTGACAAGTCTAGTAACCCAGCCGTACCCAACCCATAGCATCGACCCAGCAATAATGCCCGCAAAGTATGGACTTTGGTTAACGGTTCCCGTATAACTGTCCTTGTTTAAGAGAACGCGTGTAACAATCTTGGTTCATTAATATCGTAAGTGAGCTGGAGTCAATACAAAGCAGGTACAACTCACGTGATGCATGGCGAAAAACTCGGCCATCGGGAATATTACACCGACATACCATGGAAGAATACTCATGGTGGTGAAGATAATATACAGGAATATTGAAGGTAACACGAAGATGGCAATTTTGGTGTTTCTCTGCCGAGAATATCAACAAAGATATATAGCGCCGTACAAGGAACACTTACTTCGTTCAGTGGTGTTGTTTTCTTGACACCGGATTCGGACATGCAACCTTCCTCCATAGCGCGCTTCCACGCGCCCAAGCTTTTGAGTTCGACAGCCATATCTCTTGGAGTTCGTCCTTCTACATCTTTTGCATGGATATCCGCGCCCATCTCAATGAGGCGACGAAGAATGACTCTGTTTCCTCTCACCACAGCCCAGTGGAGGGGTGAAAGCCCAACATCATCCTTCAGATTAGGATTTGCGCCATGCTTCAACAACAAGTCAACGGAGAGCGCGTCCCCCTGGTATGCTGCCCACATTAGTGACGTATGCCCTTGCAGGTCGCGAGAGTCCACGCCGACGGGTTGATGGAGCAGATAAAGTAGCGGCATCACAGATGAGGAATGCGTGACCAGATGCAAGGCGTTGTATCCTTGGGAGTCTGTAATGGTCGGGTCGGCGTTATTCGATATGAGTAACTGTACGATGTAAAGGTATCCATTTCGTGCAGCCCATTGGAGAGGCGTTGCTTGAAGATCACCACCAATGGCGTCGACATCGGCGCCTTGTTCTAACAAATACCGACAAGTGGCGAGCTGGGCATTGATCGCAGCCCAGTGAAGTGGTGTGCTGCGAAACGAAGTCAACTAAGCGCAGGGGATTCCAAACGTTCCGCAAGCACAACGAACACATTCTGGTCATCTCTGTCATTCACGGTCGCATTTCCCGACTCGACGAGTTGTTGGATGGTCGCAAGATCGCCTCTCTGTGCAGCGGAGATGATCTCTTGCTAGAGACGGCGTTAGTAAGTACAAGGAACACGGCAGATAAAATTTGGCCCTACTAAGGGCCGAGGTTGCTGGGAATGTGAGATACTGGTCCCGGTCGCTTGTTCGTTGACAAGTTTTGTCGTTGGCTCTGCTTTGTGACTTGGTTCGTTCATGTCGTTGCTCGTCGTCGCTGTTGTCGTCGACGGATGTGCGTGAGCAATGGCTGTCCCCGTAGCACGTGCGGGGCAGTGTTAGAACCCTACGACAAGGTTAGGGTTAGATGTCGCCTCTGGTCCACCACCATGATGTTACTGGCGGAGCTGCTGTTGCTTGTCGCGAGGTTTGTATCCACATTTCGTGCATCGAGTATTGACTGATGACTTGAACCAGTGTCTGTGTCTTTTTATGCTGCCGCGTATTCCTGCAAAGAGGGTTGTACAATGACCTCGGATTCCTCGCCCCTGCCACGCAGGATGCCCTTCCCCAGTTAGCGCCAACGCCAAAGTTGGGCTCAACAAAATCATGGCACTCCATCCTTGCGCAATCGTCCTTTTCGATCTGTTTCACGGAGTGCTGTATGTTGTTCGCTATGCTACTGTGCCAAGGGTTCGGCGTTCTCGATCCATAGTGAGTATCGCACGAGTTTGTCAGTGTCCTGACCGATGCTGTTCCACCCAGCGTCCGATTGTACACGTGGAGGGCGTTTCTCTTCCTCTTATTATCGACCATTATTGTTCTCATCCCTGCCTCCTTCTGCATGGTTCTCACATATCGCTCAGGTGCGTCACCGTCACCATGCGCATATCGTGACCCATGACAATCTACCGGACTCCGCAGATACTCCTAGCCTTCTCAACATCAGAACTGTTGCCTTTTTGCTCCCCGTCGCGCTCTTTATCTTTATCCTGTCATTCGTTCCACTTCCCGCGGAACTTACGTCGTACAACCCTCTCACATCAACCACTGCTCGGTTGGTGGTCCTCGGAACGATCATCCTCGGGCTTCTGTCCGGCCTGGGTGCCGTGAACGGAGCGTGGAGTACATTTGCACGCCGCGCGTAAGTCGTCGATTAATGTGACCGGTGAAACTTCACGGCTTAATGTTTCTATATGGCTAAAGGGCTGTCCCCTCCGCTGCTTCTATTGCTTCGGCGGAGAACGCTCTCGAGCGGGTTCAGTCTGACTTACGTGAACGTACTCGCGATCTCGATGCATATGAGGCTTCAAAGGTGTGAGCTTCTCACTTAATGATAGGATGTGGCTGAGTATCCGTGACAGCCTCACACCGATGGCTCTTGGATATCGCGGATGACTTTTAAGCGTGATGCACGTAAGGTTTCATATTTCGACTTACCATAGAGGTGATGTATTCAAACCCTTTTCTTCTCCAGATCACGGCCCCTTGCAACAAGAAATCATCGGCTTACAAGCGCTCGAAACACAAATGACGACCAGGGTTGCGGTGTTGAAACGCAACCGCGAAAACAATGGATTTGCGCTCTCCATCCGCGGCAAAATTCTCAGCAGGGTATGGGCGGTATATTGCGTGTGTAGGGTGTTCAGTGCAAGTGTCGTATGACGTTACTTTTCCGTCGTTTTCACTGATACACCCGTCCCTGTCAGTCCGTGATAAATTTGGTATCTCCACCGCCATCCACGGACAACAAAAAGTCATCCTATGGGGATATTATCGCGCATATTTTCGCTTACTTGGTTTCCCTATTACCAGCTGCGTCTGGGAAGCTAAGCATAGACGTCCTATCGCTATCGAGACAGATTAGCCTGGCCCTCGTGGGAGCCATCATCCTCAGCAGCGTCAGAGTAGTCCTCAGAGGTGTTACAAGGGTAAGTTGGGCCGTTCCGGGAACCAAAAAAAATGCATTGAATGGCCGTTCTATAATCAGGCGTTCCGAATTACATCTCGCAACATCTCCGCCTCTTTAATGTTGCTTCTATTAGCACAGCTCATGGTTTGTTTCTCACGTCCCGTTCGGAGAAACGCGTCGATGTGATGACCCTTTGTTGCAGGGAATCTATCTTCTCACCACACTAGTCCAGCTTCGGACGATGTTTCCCCCTTCCCACTCCTCGAGTGTGGACGGGGGGAACGACAGTGAAGTTAACTTATTCTCCTCTCTCCCTCAGTACTCGTTGTTTGGAGGTTTGTTTGACTGGTCGTTCTTGTTGGGTGCAACAGGGTGTGCCCTCACACGTTGGGCTGGAGGATTATTTAGCGAAGACGACGAAGACTACCCATAGCTGGAGGACTTTTAGAATCCTTCACGGACTGCAGAAGCTGTACGCTAGCAGGAAGCTACTCGATATTGGACGCTCAGGTAGTTTGATCAACCTTGATAAATCTCGATTCCGGTGCATGATTGTGTGGAACAGAGGAACCAGTGTTTGTCAAGAATATTGATGGTGGTTTTTTTACAACCACCCAAGAGTTTGTAAGAGACATCATCAGTAGATAATCGAGATCAATGCGCACTCCCTTTAATCCGCATTAGCGAACACCTCTATGGGGCTATGACAAAGCCCCCCACGCTGCCAGACCCGCAAAGAAACACATCAAGCTCACGAGAGCACTAACGTACGCAGCAGTATGGATGCCGATACGGGGAAGAATCATGGGCGTATAAAGGGATGAAAGAGATGTATGGATAATCAACACAATCGGAAACGTGACCATGAACGGTTTATGAGAGACGGTGGGGTATGGAATGATCCTGCTATCTGCCACTGGGACAGAAAGAGGCGAGCGGAGATAAGCAGACGACACCAGAAGCGTGAGACCGACGGAGAGAATGATTGAATCGAAACGTTGCAAGCACGACACGACGACGGGAATTCTCTGTCCATGCACGTCAGATACAGCACGTGTAGCACGTAGGCGGAACGAGACGTACGATGGGGGCAACGCCGTATACCTCCTCGAGCTCCTCTCTTGCTTTTATCGTGAGTAACTTGTCGAAATTGTCTTGGATGCGCGACTCGAGCGCATTCGCGTTTCTCTGCGAGCCTTCTCCGGTTTGGTCCTCAAGTTGCCGCAGATCGTCACGAGAATCCTCCGGTGGTTGCTCAGGAGAGTCCCGCGATCTATTGGAATCTCCATCATTCCGCAGGGGAGCGGTCCCACCCTTCAGTCGCTCCAAAAACTCTCGTTCCCTACCCGGAGGTACCATAACATCGCGATAAAGCATGATGTGTTGATAGCCTTGTACGAGGGACACCAAGACCTCTGCGATATTGAAGGAAAGCCACCATACGGTGTGAAAGGACGAGTCCTCCCACGTTGGTTTGAGACTATCCATATTGTGACGCACGCGCAGCAACGCAAGGGATGCGAGGCGCAGAAGGTTAACGAGCAACACGTGTAGAAAGGAAGTTAGAAGCGAGGCGATGTCGGGGCGTAGTAGAAGCGACGAGACGGTGTACATAGGAACGCGCAGCTGGTGGGCTAGGGCAAACATAGCCGACGACAGGAGAATCTCAGGGAGGGGTGAGGGGAAGAGTGGCGGATAGCGAGATGGAGAACTCGAATGGGGCCATACGAGGACTGGCACTGTTGCGAGGACTGCAAAGGTGATCAACGCTGACAATGGTACGAACGTATTCAGTGCCAAGAGTCGCTTGTACGATCCTGGAGGACAATTGACGTCGTCAATGAAAGTCTAAGACATATATGTGTATGGATGGTCAAGACTCACCCCCATACAACCCGTTTTCTTCCAACTCCCATTGGATAACCTCTTCGATGTCCTCTGGCTCGAGCTGTGGATCATTGGGATCTGTAGGTGCAGGAGAGTCTGCGTCTTCCTCTGCCACCCTGTTTAGAGAACTGCCTTGGCGCATGCTTTCTGGACTCCTCCGCATCCTGTCGTGTTCTTCTTCACCTGGACCGTCCAAACCGCTCAAGATGCTCTCGCCTCGTGAATCCAGACGTCGCCACTGATGGTGCTCGTTGTCGTCGGGAGCAGTCAGATCGTAGCCACTGAGGTGGGAGCTTTGCTGTCTAGGAATAGAGGCATCTCCAGTGTCGTAATAGAATAAACTTGCAGTCTCTTCTGGGACGACTCGTGCGGGGTCTTGCAGCCTCTCTAACCGCTCCACTGAATATGAATATGAATATGCATGTGAAGTAATGGCGGCGGTGTGGGCTACTCTTCGATGCATTGCTTGCAGTCGCAAGACGATAGGAAAGCGTTGCGTACATGGCAAAGGTACGAAGTTATATATCTACCCAAGTTCAGAGGCTGTATCTGCATCGTTGCCCATGTTCGAACGCGTGACTCCAGCGCTCCGCTCCACAGCCAATGATCGTCTTGCGGTACACACGCGAGGCAGAAAACGCGTCGATGAGACACATTATTATGCAAAACGCGTTGCACCGCACACGGTAATGACATGATAGAACCAAGGCACATCGCCGTCCCAAGGATCCTGCAAGACGAGAATGAGTGGCCGTATGACAACGGAGAATAAGCGAATCAGATTTCGATGCATTTCCACAAGGACTCTGACCATCCCCATATTGTACAAAAAGGGATATGACGGCGAGAGTACGATCGGTCCGCCCATCGAATAAAGCTCATCGGAAAGAAATGATAACGATCGACAGATCACATACCTCTTACGAATGAACAAAGATTGTTAACAGTGGGTCATCTAAATAAATAAAAACGGTCAGCACGTCCAAGCTTAACAACTGCACAAAGGTCAGACAAGGCTGAAATCAAGGTTTTGTCCACACAGTGTATTCGGAATGTGGTAAAACGTATGGTATATGGAAAATCATCACTGCAAAGAAGATAGAAATAAAAACTCACTCCAAGTTTGACACAGGAAGGGTACACGAACGAAAACTTAATAGACCATACAGAGTTCAAACCCAGCCAAACTCCACTCACATTCCGCAAGGATGCCGAAGCAGCCGAACCCCGCTAGATAGGAGTAGATCCTTTTCGTACGATGTCGAATACGAGATCACTTATAAGTCGGTTTGTTCTGACAAGACACGAATACCATGGAGTCTCTTCTGCGATGGGGCATTGAACACTCTTCCCCAGGGGAACGCGCAGCCGTCTCCGATAGAAGAGACCTCGACCCTGCAATCATCGATTACATTCTCGGAAAACCGGATGCACAGCTGATGAAAGAGGCCCTCGATGTCGCTCTCGATGTTTCTAAAGACGAAGAGCAACGAATAGCTGCCATGGATGACTTGGAGATGGTATGTAGCGCCTGCGACATTGAAGAGACCTTCCGAAACTGATCAGCTGCCCGGCCCGACAGCTCGTGGAGAGTATTGATAATGCAAACGGTGCGTGGGTTTCCGTTCAATTGCACGTGGTATTTATTGTCTCATAGATCTCGAAAAGTTGAAGATGTGGGAACCTCTACATGGTCTCGTTGGGCTTCCCTCTACCACAGACGCTCTGAGGTTACAGACCTTATGGGTGCTGGGAACAGCATTGCAGAACAATCCAGCCGCCCAGTTCTCTGTAAGTCAAACTAATCCTACCCTGTATTGTTGTACTATCGAACTGACGGCCGCGTTCGACAGTATTTGACCTTGGATCCCGTTCTTGCCATTCTTGCGTGCTTGTCACCCTCGTCCAACTCTGCAGGTACTCGATCAAAGGCCATGTACGCGCTGTCGGGCTTATTGAAGCACAATGCTGCTGCAGTGAAAAAGTTCACTGAGTTGCAAGGTTGGAATGCCCTGCGTAACTCTCTCGAGGGTGAGTCAGGTTTGGACTGCCTCGCTAAGCCGTATCATCATCTCTTGTGACAGATTCAGACATCGCATTGCGACGTAAAACAGCTTTCCTCATTAACACGTTACTCACCCCGACATCCGAGGACTCGAGTACACCTGCGAGCGTGCACACGCCCTCGTCCACAAATGCACCAGTTCATCCCAATTCCCATGCGTCCATGCTTTCGGATCCAGCATCTGTATCAACTTCTCCTATAGCCATGGAAGCATTGCGCAGGAATACTGCGTCAGATGGCTCCTCGCTGTTGGACACACTCATATCTGCGCTAGTGGAGCCCGTTCCTTTTGGTGAGGACGGTGAGAACGAGAGAGACGTCGAGTTCCAAGAGAACGTTGCGAGGTTAGTGGCTACCTTTCCACTGGGTGTGTACTCGCTAATGCAACTATTGTATGCAGACTGCTTCACACGTATTCAGTATCGTGCGGCGGTAGATTCTCTGGTGTGCAGAAGCACAGGCTACGTACCATATTCGACGACGCCTCATCCACAAACAACTTGTTCAATCTTGGCAGAGAAGAGTTTAGCGCCGTAAAGACTGCCGTTTCATGATTGACGAAAGAGATTTGAAGAGGAATAGATTGTTTTCATCAGATTCACTGCTTATCCAATCTGATAGACTCTTTATATCTAGCCGACTTATTTTCAATTCCAGTTACGTGATGTGAATCACCTGTTCCACACTGTGATTGGTCCGAGTCAGTAGTATTGAGCCCGAAAGTGGAGAGGCGTTTGGATGGCAGAACCTTGAGGGTTTCGGTACTAAGACCAAAAAGGTCAACAAGCCCATGTCAAACATTGCGCCAGCATCTTCAAATTCGGCCCATCGCTGACACCCCAGCTATAGGTTAGTCCAAAGTTATTGATTGTGCCATTTAACACTGATGAGGATGTTTGGTTCAAACGTACGTGATGACCCTTTAGCGCAAGAAAACGCGCGCGTATACAACTGTATAGGTAACACAAACTTTGTGGTATTTATGCCACAGTGAAGTGCGTGCGTTTTTTTCTCTTGGTGTCTATCCACCTCCATTCTTTCATAGACTCACCATCTTTCACGTATCCTGTTTCAGGCCCATCTTGCCACCACGCTCACTTTGAAACCATGACTGCTCTCAGCTTACACCGCGCTATTTTCGCCAACGAGAACGACTCTAATCTTCCTTTGCGTTCCGCTTCATCTTTCCTTCATCCCGCGCCAGAGAGAGATGGGAGTCCGACAAGCCAATTGTTTACATGTGCGGCTTACCAGGATCTCATCCAACGACAACCAACTCACCCCGATGGACCGACGTCGGGATGGGATCTCGGTCTCAACCTTTTAGGTGATCCGGTGACCATTGCCGAACACAAAAGCTTCGAAGATCATCAAACTAGAATGAAACTTCGTCGTTTGCATGCTATCAAATTCGCATTCGAACTTCTCTTCGGTATGCTGTTGACTTTTTCTTTCGGGGGTACCATTCCTTACATGATTCGTCCTTAGGTATCTGGGGAATGTATACTACTGTTCGTTACTGCCTCGCCTCCGCAGATGGTTTGGGCAATACCGAACGTGTTTGCGTCCTCTTCCTCGGCATTGCATCTGCACTTGCAGTCGCTCTTGTGATCGTTTCCATTTTGATGCCACTGTTTCCTCAACAAAGCTATCTTCACGTTTGGCGATACACGAGATCACTCTTACGAGCATGCTATCTACTCCTATTGTCTGCGGGTGCTGTGATGAACCTCGTTCTCGTCTTGATATGGCATCCCAGTCAGCTCTGCCACTGGGACATCGATATCTCGTGGTATACATCAACTGTGAATACAACAACCACCCCGTGTCATACGGCACCCTTTGTTGCATGGATTACTGGTGCATTACTGCGACTTATCGTGACGTCGACGATGGCCGTGAGTTTGTTGCTGACAAAGTATCTGGAGAGTTCGCTGATCGTTTTTGCATCTCAGCTCTCATTTATCTACACCCTGCGTTCATATTACGGGACACGACACCCTAACTCCAATGGGAATAGATTCAAGTATTCACCATACTTGCCATCTGACCCCGACGACATCTCGCCTGTTTCGACTTCATCCCCACTTCATCTTTCAAAGTCAGCGTTTAGGCTTACGCGATCAGAAGATTCTAGCCGCACCCTCAATCAATCTAACCCGACGTTGCCCAAGTACAACTCAATTAGTACCCTTGCGCCATCGACTTCCTGTACAGGTCACTCGCGTTCTCATTCCGGACCTTCCTCCAAGGACACTTCACCTCCGAGGATCTCACCACCCACATCTCGCAAAAATTCAAGTCATGCGACCAATTACGGATCGTCACCAGCCCATTTCGGGCCTAAAACTCCGTCGCAGACACAATCTGTCAATGCCGTCACACCACTTCCATGGGTATCTCACATACTCCGACGAGCGAGTCGTATTTCAGTCACTCCAGTGACGTCGGACACGATGTTGACTGATATCTCTTTACATTCCGAGAAGGCCAACGGTCCGATAATCACCCGTGATTCACCTGAGATCCAATCTCGTGTATCCTGGAAACCTGGTCATCGTGGCACCGGTGTTCACCTCGATGCTAAGAAAATGCCCTTGGCATGGGAGAACGCGCATGGTCGCCATGCTTCACAATCCAGTGTTGGTCCGCAGTCATTCACGTTCACCCACGACGGCGAATCCACCAAAGAAAAGGACAGGGACGACGACGACCTCGTGTATTCTTATGGCTATGGCGCCTCTGGACCTACTTATCCTTATCTGGACTTGTACAATCCTCAGGGACCAGGGGAAAATGCCGAGGCGTCCTCATGCGAGGACGTGGGCGAACACAGGTTCTCACAGGGATACCGGCGGGTCATTCCAGGTGGACCGGCGTTTCCTGAGGCAACCTCCGAACCGCGGTCTTCGTTCTCCGGGGAGGAGGAGGAGGAGAGCAGTGGCGAGGAAGAGGAGTATGTTGCTATGATGGGTGGCTTCGTGCGCCGCATGGCGACCATCGAGTCCCTCGGATCGAGGGA
>JBBPNN010001004.1:0-13064 GCA_038090935.1 Hortiboletus campestris | reverse complement strand
ATCGAGACGAGTTTCGGGATCGTCTCAATGCACACGACTCTATTGCGTTTCCGCGCTTTGGTCCAGTTGGCACCTCGGCGATTTCAATTCTTGAGTACGTACTTCCCCTGGAAACTCATCAAATAGAGCTAGTTCCATTGTGTTCTAATGCAGCATGTGCCAAAAAGTCATCGTCTTCTGCTTGCCGACGTTATTCTACCTTTCCATCCCTCTGTACACCCGTGCGATGGAGTGATCCCAAGGCCGAGGCATGTCAAGTTAACCCGGTCAATATCCAGATATGGTTCGATCTCTGGTGGAAATCACATCGAATCGCACGTTCTGGGGACAAGCCATCACACTCGTTTGCAGATTGCACAGGCTTTTTTGCAAACTACCTTCACTTATCAACCGTTCCGCCGATGTTGTTTTTCGAATGTGTCCCACTCAATCCGGTGGTGCCGTGCAAATCGATCAACATCCCGCATCTCCGCGGAACAGCACGATATGTCCTGGTGGGAATAATCTACCTGGGTGGGTTCCATTTCTCTGCCCGTCTCCGTCTCGATGGCAAAGTCTGGAACTATGATGGGCGCCTCAATGACGGAAATCCATTTCTGGAACCCGACGTACATGGCTTTGATCTTTGCACGTTGTCGCACTTTGAAAACCAGGACGCCCACATCTTTCTCTATGCTCTCAATTCCGCCGAATCACAGTGAACTGCTTTTCAATTTCGCCTATATAAGACTTAGTGAGGTTGCCTTGTTCCCTCATCCCTCCCTTTTTTTTCTTACTCGCTCTCACTCTTCATCAGCAACTTCACTCACCATGTCATCTGCCACTCTGTCGTCTACCCCATCTCCTCGTGCTCACGATGCTGACACCCTCCCTTTGACCACTTCTCATTCGCCCGGAGACCACCCCGAGACTCCAACCCATCCGAAAATTATTAAAGATTCTGCGTTATGGTACTCCATGGAACATGTTATCCAGGGACCGAACGCTGCTAATGGCTCCATGTTGGAGACCGTTGCAAAGGATAACAACCCGAGGCCTCTTCGCCAGCTGATGGGGGATGGTGCGGATTATTGGGTCAAGTCCACCGATGACCCCTTCACGATCAGATTTCCGGCCAAAATTGACCGAAATGGTCAATTCGCGCGGCTCGGACCCTACTTTAACCTTCCATCTACTGGGGTACGTCTCTCATCAACCCATTAGATGTCCATGCATGGCTCACTCATTGAATTAATCATAGCTCGATATCGCTGCTCTGAAAAGGGCTTGCGCACAGTTTGAGCTTAGGTTCCTCAGTAGCGAGGACACCGATTGCCCGCCGGAAGCAATTCAATGTTCTGGCGCTGCTTTAGAAGCCATGATGATCCTTCACAACGAGCTTGAAGAAGCATTGACCAAAGGTGAGTTTAACTAACTTTTTGTTACTTAATTAAAATTGTCTGACCGCGCGAAACAACAGAAAAAGAGACCTGTCACGTGAATAAGACCCCATTTTGGCGTTCTTATGATGCATCACGTGGTGATTACTTCTCCATCGTCGTGTCCACCGACCCAATCTTCCAAGGTCTCCCAGCCACAGGGAAAGTGGTGGCCCCAAAGTTGACGCGTGCAGATTTCGGGAGTAAGTGATGCGATTTATATACATAAGTTGAAGTTCTTGCTGATGTCGACTTAAATCAACACAGAGTCAGCGGGGTCCTTGAGCCCGAGCAAGGCAAAAGCGGCTGCCTCTAGAGCAGTTGCTACGTCTTCTGCAAACGCCGTGAGCTCTGGTAACACAGGTAAGGAATTGCCACCCGTGTCCGACTACTATGATACTCACGAATTTCCAGGACCGCGGGTGACACGAATCTCTGATCTGCCCGATCCGCTTGGCCGCTATTCTGGGCTTTTACGCGCGCATACCGAACTCGTGGATGCATGGGTGGTTGCCCCTAACATCCTCGACACGCAAGGGCTTCAGATCAGTCCGACGACCTATGATGCCAAGCTCGAAGACGGCCAGTTTGTCGAGGTGGAAGTATACTTGAAACTGTGAGATTTACCTTGTTATGTCCGAAGAAGACCGCATGACTGACTCTACTACGTACAGCTGGAATATTTCGGGTGGCTCCTCGAACAACAGCGCCACCACCAACAACAACAACGCATCTCGTGTATACCAACTCAATTTAAAGAGTATGAAGCTACTCCCTTACCATTCGTACACGAAGGAAGCTATGTTACTTACGATGAAGAGCAAGGCGAGCTCCAATGATGACGAAGAGTCTGTTCCTGCTCCTGTTCCAGCTCCGACTCGTGGCGCTAAAGGAAAGGGCAAGGCGCCTGCCAAAGGAAAGCGTAAGGCGGACAACGTGGAGCTAGTGGGTCAGTCACCCACTAAGAAGAGCATGGTGGTAATCGACCATGATTCGGACAGTAATGTTGAGATGGAGATGGATGAATAGACAGATAAGAGTTCGTGTTGATTTCTTGGTAACTCAAAAGAAAAACCATGTCTTGCTTGTATATACTGTGCGCTATTGCATTCTTGCATTGTCATGTTATCACCCTGCTTGCAAGTCCCGCTCGGAATGTAGTATACATGCTCCCGCTCATCTGGATGGAGTATATGGTGACTGGTACAACTACCCAATTTTTCGGTAAAGGTCACGATGGAACGAAACCGCAAGACTCATGTGACCATGAAATTTGCCCTGGAGTCGGGGACTGGCGCCTTAGCGCCGCTACGATAACATATCCACTATGGTGAATGTGAGAGCAGATCTCAGTGTCTTCGACAATCGACATTCCCACATATTCATATTTCGACATACACAGTGATGCCAGTCTTCCTCGTACAAACGAGAGTCGACAACGGTCATCCGTGACTCATGTCCCTTGAGAGGATTCCAGTACCGTACCACCATGATTCGTGACACCTTCTCTTGATACCTTTCCCTTCTCATTTTCTTGACCTCCGCCCACCTTTCCTCCCTCTCCCACCATCCCTTGCTTCATTGTTCCCTTCACCTCCCTCAACTGCCTACTCCGCCGAATCCCAAATCCATCGTCAAGCACCCACCTCACCCCTTCCAAACTCACCCCGGCCGTCTCGGGGAAACAACACACAGGAAATACAAACCAGAGCAGTCAGAGCCCGGCGTAGAACCCACATGCCCCCGAGGCGGTGATTTGGCCCATGAGCGAAAGGTAGGTCGAGTTGATGATCGGGTTGGCACTCCAGTCGGTGGCTGTCGCGTCGCGAGAGAGGTGCCGATGCCGCGGACTGGAAAGAAGACGCGGGACCGCGGGTATCGGAAGAAGTAAAGAATAAATCCAGGGAGAGCGCGGGAGAGATGAGCGACGGACAGAAGGACGTCACCGTGTACACACCTCCCAACCCAAAGAGTTCACTCTGCTGCCAAGGCACGTTCCCTAACCCGCTCGCATACGACGCGACGAAGATGATCATCGATAGCGGACCAGACTTGTGAATAGCGTTTGTCCGCGACGAGCACATTTCCTGCTTCGGTCATGACTAGGATAAGATAATAGTGCGTGAACACAGGACCGTCCATTAAAGCGTGAATGTGAACACGCACAGTGGAATGCAACGGCGGCCAAAGTCAAACCGACGATCATTCCGGGGGCAGAGCACAACATGATCCGTCTCCGACCCACAATATCGATCCACCTACAAAGGTACCATGAGCACGGTCACTCCAAGGTTTGCGCCGCAAAAACGAACTTGAGCGCTACTGCTAAGCGTAACCACAAAGTTGGTCCCAGAAATAATGAGTCCAACGGCCGTCGATGGATTAATCCAGATCTGCTGGAAGAGCGACGCCGAGTAATACACGAGCGCGTTGGATCCACAGTTGTTGAAACGCTTGCATGCGACTTGTTTCGACGATGGGAGGTAGATTTAGTCGAGAACCCAACGAAAGCAGTGTAGGTCTAAAAAACGTACCCGATGCACGACGGTTGGTTGGAATCCAGAGCATCAAACCGAGTCGTTGCCAAAAGGTGGTCGAGTTGGCGATCGATGCTTTGGAGGACGCTAGTGTGGAGGACGCCGAGCTGGGACATCATGCATCATGCACCAGCCGGTCAGCTCTGGGCATAACAGAGTTCACCGGCTCCTCTACCTTGCGCTCGACTTGTTCTGGGGTAGCTGTCCTGTACACGCGAGCAAGTACCCTATAAGCGGCCTGCATGCTCCCTATCCGCACCAGGATGGCGAGCGGTGGCAGGCGGGCGAGCGAGCACGGATGAAGTCGGTGGTATGAATATGAGACGGACTCGCATCGATGTGAATCTTATTCTATCTCCGACCTCCGCTCGCCCCCTGGCTCGACTTGCACGCCTGCTCGGTCCCTCGGTTTGACTGGTGGCTCGCCGTCTCGCGTACGCGTACCTTCTGCCTCGTCCGCTCTTTAATTCGTGTGACGCTCCATCTCTTTCGGGAGGTGTCAATGATGCACCATACCAGACGATGCTCTACGTGGTTACTGGGGCTCTGCGATGGAAAGGACATCACCGTCCGTGGCCTGGAGGCAGGTGCATGTTTGAGAACAGCTCACCCTGATGATTGCGCACAGGCAGTCCAATCGTCCACCAGGGTCTACCTTGAGCCCCACAAGCATCCTCATGGCAACGGCAAGTCGATCCACTGGCACTGCCCACCTCGCGAAAACACCACTGGTCGCCATTTTAAGTATCGCTCAAGGAAGCGTTCTATGCTAGACCAATCCTCCTCGCCGATCCGGACATGGTCGAGACCAACAGCGGCGGCTGCGGCGCCATCTTGCACGACGCTGACAGGCAGGACGTCGCCTTTCGTCGTCGGGGACTCGTTTGGGTCCGTCTCCCCTTCTCTCCATCTGGCGTTTCCTGACACGTGAGACCCGTCAGCACGTGACCTGATGAGTTTTCGGATGTCGGGCACAACGATGGATGGAATCTGCTGTGCTACTGTAAGCTTTGCTCCTCGATGAACGAGTGGAAAACCCGGACGAGTCATTGTTCAAGTCGAACTTGGACCCACTGTAGGACCAGTCTAGGGGATTTTGCCGTGGCCGCTCCCTTGAACATGAACAAGGCGGACCTCCAGAGAGAAAGTGCCGAAAGTAGAGTTGGCTGCACGTCTTGGACTGGATGCAATGGGAAAGGATCTGACACCGAGTAATCATTCAGTGAAAGTTGTTTGTATGGCTTAGGTGGGCATTTTCTTGACGCGTCCTAGGCCAGTCTCTATGGCACAGCCAATCAGGGACCTAAACTCTCTGAGATTTTGCTATTTCTTCCTACATTCCTACGATCAGTACACTTGCGCTGCCACTGGCACACCCCCAGGACGACTTAGAGGCAACTTCACGCAACATTCGCTTGCTTGCTGTCCCTCAGCCAAGCACGGACGGTCAGGCACACCTCAGCGGGGAGATAGAGACCATCAGACAGCTGGCATCTTCGTCGCCATTTGTTGGCTTCCAGGAGGCAGATCCGGGACTGTCGAGGATGTCTTGTCGAAAATAACGGAGACGGACTGATCCATTTTGCATGTCACGGCACGCAGGACCGTACCAATCCCTTCGATAGTGGTTTCCTACTCGCTCACGGCAACCGCCTGAAGCTTCCGGATATCGCTCGAGTGGCGCGCCGTCCTGGGGGTCTCGCGTTCCTCTCTACATGTCATACTGCGACGGGAGACGAGCAGCTTTCGGAAGAAGCTATCCATCTTGCTGCGGGAATGCTTCTTGCGGGTACAGTGGGCTCATTGCGACGATGTGGTCGATATTGGACAACGATGCACCGAGGATCACGGAGGACGTTTATAAAAGGCTGTTTAGCGGTGGCAAGGTTCCAGACAGTAGGCAGGCTGTAGAAGCCTTGCACCACGCGATCGAGGGGCTTCGGGACTCTGGTGTATCGTTCTTATCTTGGGTTCCTTTTATCCACGTTGGTTTACGAAGCGTCGTACTGGATTGGCAGACCACTGGCATTCAGGGACAAGGGCTTTTTTACTGCTACATCCTTAGCTACATTCAATTTCATGTACCAGTGTACCTTTAGTTTGAAAACGAGTAGTCTTGCGGACGTATTACTTCCTCAATCCATCGTCCCAATAGGTGGACCCACCTCTCCCTCACGCCCAGTCCGCCCCCGCCAACCCCACTCCACCCTCTCCACCCCTTGCCTATCTGACACCTCCTTCTCGATTTATGTTCCGATATCGCCACAGCCTCAAACGGTCTCACCTTGCGCATCATCAGAAATCCCGGGGGTGCCTCGCCATCAACGACTGCTGCTCGGGAACGGCCAGCGCGTTGACGCAATCGTGCGAGGGCATGGGTGCGCAACGCTGACGAAGGTCGGTCCCGGTCCTAGACAGTTGCTTGAACTCTCCTTGGTCTTTTCAGAGAGTGAGGGGGAGCGGGTGGGTGGTGGGTGGCGGTAGCGAGGACAAGGAGGCAGGAGTGTCTGTGTCTGTGACTAGGGCTGATGGATGAGGTCTCCCGAGCGAGGTCCTCTCCCACGTCCTCGCCCACATCGACGCACCCGTTATTGTTCTTTCCCGCGCCGTCCCGTGCTTTCCCTCCGTCCTCGCACAATAGACGGAGGTAGGGACGAAGGGGAATAAAACTGCTTGAAGAGCCCCCCGGCCTTGCCAGCTTGAACTCGATATGCAAGTCCATCCGGTCGGGATGACAGTGACACATGGAGCGAGCTATACCCGTTCATCGTTGCGAACAGCACGCGGCCTTCCTGTGCACCGATACCGTCCACTAGCAGAGCGTTGAGCAGGCAGCCCCGAGACACGCAGGTCCCTATTGGGGCGGGGGACCAGTGTGTTACATGTTCTGGTGTTGCTCGGGTTCGTCAGACGTTTGAGTGGATGATGCGTGTGGCGGCTCGTGGCTGAGACCATGACGGAAGGCGGCGTCGATGTTTATCATGAGTGTGTTGCATCTTTGGGTAAAGCTACGATGAACTCGTAGTCGCCCAGTGACACCCCACCCGGGCGCTTATGCATGGGCTGCACCGATGCCAACTGGTGACGTGTCGCGGGGTCGTAGCCCAGCGCTGAGATGTGGTCCCGACAAAAACACCGATCCACCACGACCCTCGCGCCGTCCGAGACGGTGTTCCCCGGTGCAGGTGCTTCGTCAAGGCCGAGTGGTTGAAAGACTTCAAAGGGTGGCTGGACTTTGCGCGACATGATTGTGGACAGAAGGGGGTCAATCGTCTGCGGATGGAGATCGACGTAGACGTCCGGCGGTAGTGACCGCCATTTCGCTGCTGGGAAGGCGGACACGGCCGTGCGTGTTGAGGATGGGGAGTGCGCCTGGCGGAAAGAAGGCATGGACAGACGGTTCCAGAAAAACGTTCGCCTTCCGACCAATCAGAGTGCACATCACTCGAAAGGCGTTGGCCACTTACTTTGTGGAACCATCTCGGACTTGGAACATACGTAGCAGGAAGAAGAACGCAAACAGCGACTAGGTTGATGGGCGGATGATAAGAAAACAGCGAGTTAGCTTTGACCCTAAGACCGTCATGGATCAGCAACCAAAAAAAGAAACATGGTGAGGATGTACTCTTTGATCGTATAGAGACTGCTTTCCTAAACATCTCCTAAAAATCGCAAGGTGAGCGGGGTAAATGACGTTTAGGAACTCGAAGCCAACCTCGGCCGTAGCATCCTTGCTAATTCTTACCAAGGCATTCGACAGCATATATCCACAAATGCATCTTGGACACCACCAACGTTGCTGTTGGGTTACCGGTACACTTGCGGAAACAAGCAATACACTACAGTGTGAGGTGCCTCAAAAAAACTCCTCGTATTCTTGTGTGTCTTGTATGGCTACAAGCGAATCCACGGCATAGACCATGAATATTTCTAGTGTTTATCCTGCGACGTTCATTCATCCCGATAGCTATGTAGAATGTCAGTGGAGTAGCGGAGGAGAAACGGGGTGTACCTTGTGTACACTCCAAGATGGCACGGATAGCGGGAGCCTTGAGACTGAAGAAGACATGGGGAGGGACGGGGGACGGGGGAAGATAGAACAGTAGCGATCGATGGGAGTGATTGGCTGATCAAACGTCAACAGCAACAAATAAACTCCTATCTGTCCAGCAAGGTCTCCTCCTCTCTTAACCTGATGGTGTAAACTCCCAAGGCAAGGCCAAGGTTCCACGTTTCGTGCGACGCGCGTCGTGCTAGACTGGCAAAGAGCTCAACCCACGAAAGCGTCATGTCTGCTGGTGAGCTCATTTAATGTCTACCCTATGTGTTTTGCGCGATGACACGCCCCGGGCCCAGACTTTTCTCTGCAATCCTTTTTAAACGTCCGCGGGAAATAGGTACATTCCTATTCGTTTACGCAGTCGAACGCTCATCGAACTTATGGCCTGGGTTGAACTGTCGACGTCCTTGCCAACGCTGTCAGCATCGACCTCGGTAAGCTGCGCTCTTGCCGGTTGCATCCCTGAACCGTCGTGACCGACCACTTCCCTGCAGGCCGCAACGTCATCATTGAACAGTCCTTGACCGTCCAAGGATTACCAAGGGTGAGTTTGGCATTGACGGCGCTCGGTGAGTTCATGTCCCCTTTGCCCGACGTCGCACGCACACTAACACTTGTGCTCTCGTTCGAGACGTGGTCCAAAAGACGAACGTAATTGCAGGTGATGGGACCACGACTCCAACGGTGTTGGCGTGCCATCTATTTTGGGACACCCAGAATGCGGCTGCAGGGTGTAATTTTATGGACCTCCGTCGCGGGTCACAAGTGCCCGTTGACCTTGTCGCCGAGTTCTTGTCTGCGAATGCCCAGATAGTAACGACGACCGCCGAGATTGCTCAGGTCGCCAATGGTGACACGCACGTCAGTAGATTGATTGCCCAGACCATGGAAAAGGTTGGCAAGGAGGGCGGCATCACCGTCGAAGGAGGCCGTACGATTGAAGACGAGATTGAGATCGCGGAATGCATGAGGTTCGACCGCGAGTTCGTCAGCCCCTACTTTATCACAGACGTCAAGACGCGAAAGGTCGAGTTGAGAAGTTCCTCATTTTGTTGAGGGAGAAGAAGATTTCGGTCTTCCAAGACGTTCTTCCATCGTTGGAAGCGGCTGGCTGCACAATCGCATCGCCATCTTGTAATTATTGCCGAGGACGTTGACGGAGAGCCGTTGGCTGCTTGTATTCTCAACAAGCTGTGTGGTTCGCTCCAGGTTGCTGCTATCAAGGCACCTTGGTGTTGGTGGCAACCGCAAGTCAATCTTGTTATCCTCGCCATCCTCGCTGGCGGTACAGTCCTTACGGACGAGATTAACTCGAAAAGCCTCGCCTGATCTCCTGGGATCTACTGGCTCCATTACGATCTCTCAACGGCGAGGGTCCCAAGCACGCCATCTGGGTGCGCTGTGAACAGGTTCGTGCGCTCCTCGCTGACCCCTCTACGAGCGAGTTAATAAGATCAGGTTGCAAGAGCGGTTGGCCCAGTTAAGCGGTGGTGTTGCGGTTATCAAGGTCGGCGGGAGCAATGAGGTCGAGATCGGCGAGAAGGACTGCTACGAGGATGTATTCAATGCCACGCGTACTGCTGTCGAGCAGGGTATCCTTCCTAGTGGTGTCGCGCTGAGTGCTTCAAAAAAAGGCACAGACAACTATTTGTGTCTGCTGATCATCCACCCATGGAACGTTGTGTGGCCTGGCACTGAACATTCGGCATGACGGTATTGACCTCATATATCACTGGATAAAAATAGACGCGAGCCAGATCCTGCCAGTGGCATGCTGAGAATACATCTCATCTCATCACGCTTCAAACTCGTTCAGGGCAACAGACCCCACCCAACTCTGGTATCATTGTCCGTTCGATCTACGTCTACATGCAACAAACTAAGAGAAACACCCCTCGCAAAGAAATACCTCTGATGGCTATTATGAGAGCAGGAGTATGTGATACACCATCAAAAACAGTGTACTTGTTCTTCCCCCACGCACCGAGGGAAATCACAAGCACGCTAGAAACGTAAATCCGAACATCATCCTAACCAAAAAAAAGAACACACAATAGTCAAGAACGAGTGAAACAAGAGAGCGTTGTCGAGGGTAGTCCAAGAAGAAAAGAGAGATGCGTGGGTTTTTATATCAACAGTCAGAACATGCTACCCCTGGATGTGGCCGACATAACCAGACCGTCCACGTGCACGCCGAGACCAGAGATTCCGTGTCCTGCTGGTGCCCTACGCGCCAGACAAGGCAGGGGCAAGTGCGCCGCCTACAGGGTTGCTTCCTTCGGCAGTTGGACTCGTAGGCAACTCAGCGGCGCCAGAGAGCACCGTGCTGCCAGATGTGTCTGGGAGAGCGCGTATGAGTGAGGCTATTGCAAGGTAGGAAAAGGAACGGACATTGCGCAAAGGTAGGCAGCAGATAGTTGGTCTCGACGTAGGGGTGGGTCACATTTGTGGCTGTTCCCATTGAAACGAGGTACTTGAACGCGCTCTTGAGCTGGGGGTACCACTTCATGGCCTCGTTCATGGTGTCGCTGCTAAGTTCGTGCGCAAGCAGGATTGTACCACCCTGGGAGTCGCGTCAGAAATGCGATGCTGGTGCAAAAATGGGGGCATACGGTGTTAAAGGCGCCTTGTTGGGCAGCTGTGACGAGGGCCTGGTAGTTGGCATCGACATCTGCGTCGGTGTAACCTCCGGTGCCAGCTTCCCAGTCATTGGAGTTGTAAGTCCACAAGGTGTCGCGGAGACCAAGGGCTTGGGCGATAGAACGGACACGGTCGTCAACGTCACCATAGGGAGGCTATCGGAGAAAGTGAGGAGGAGAATACAAGGTCAAGAAGACGAGACGCACGCGCCAGCAGGTCGGCGTGACACCGACGACGAGTTTAATCATTTGTATCTATTTAGAGTGAGCAACCGTCGGATAAAGAGGGGAGGGGGGATGCATACAGCTAAAGAAGGCATGAGCATGGAGCGTGATGAGATGGTCAAACCTTACTATAATACAGCTCCGCAAAGGCCTGTGTATTTGTGAGGGCCGTTGCTGCAACAAAGGTGAATAGAGACGAGGAGGGTAGAGCAGAGGGAACAGACTATAACTATGAGACCAAGTGTCTAGAGAGACGTCAGCATGCGAAGCAACAAGAAGATGAAGGGGACACTTGCAGACACAAATTTCGTGACCGTCGGCCAAGGCGCATTGCGCCTCAAGGGGCCAGTCGGCGACGTTGTTGCCAATGTAAAACACGGCTGGAAAGAGTGAGTAGCGAGCGACAAAATAAGGAAAATAGGACGGACTGGCTTTCTGATTGTTCTGCTGGAGGTAATCGTAGAAAGCGTTGTGGGAGCAGTTAGGCCTGTCATCAAAGCCGTATCCCAGTGTATTTGGCTACGATTGTGTAAGCGGAGGTCCAAGCTCAAGCGAGCAAGACATACCTCTGGGACAGCGACTTGGTCCGGGGACAGCCCTGCATGCTTTGGGGTTGTGCATCCGGAATCGGTCCACCAACAGTTTGGGTCGTCGTCGGGATAGTTGAAACCTGAGAAGTCACCTGTGATGGGCTGGGGCTGATTACCGTTTGGGGGGATGTTGACAATCTGGGACTGTATGCTCTGGTATTTTGCATTGGCGTTGGCATCGTTTGCGATGATGTCTGCAACATCCCAGACAACGGGGAATTGGCCGGCGGCTATGGCATCGTCAATGGGCTGGAAGTAGTAGGGCGTGCACTCCACGTTTGGATCTGTCAGGATAAGGTCAACGCAAGAAAGGCGGCGAGGGAGAGACGGACCATTGATTTGTGCCTCGCCCTGCTCTGTGGTGCGATCCTGTGCGGACGCGATGGGCACCAGGATCGCGGCGAGTATGAGGGCAGGGAAAGAGGCGGGGAGCGATGAGGGATGCATTTTGAGATGGTGAGATATTTCGAGAAAGCGAGGGTTTTTAAGCCAGAAAATGACATATGGGTTTGTGGAGGTAATAAGACGAGGTCAGGTCCAGGTCAGGTCATGTTGACACCAGAACTCTGATATCCAGGAAGCAATCGTGATGTGCTTTCCGGTTTGTGCGCGGGGTTCGGTTCGGTGATTGGTCTGCCGTCACGACCATAAGGATTGATTCTTTGTACATAACCGAGAGCTTCTCGTCAAACAGGAACAAGTGAGTCAGGGCTGGAAAACGTGTTGGCATGTGGGGATGAGGAATGTGTTACCTAAATATCTGACCTGGTAGACGGTAACGGTAGGGCCAACACCGAGTGTTCACTGGGGCCCATGATACATTGACGCCCTGTGGACTCATGATCACCAGGGTGCGGGGGTGGATGTGTTATCATCGCCCTGATGGGCTGCTGGCCCTGATCATGGTCATACAGGCAATAGACGCGTATGCATTGGGTGGGTGATCTCGATAATTCGATACGGTCGATCATTGGGTAGATTTGGGGTGACAGGACGATTCAAGGATGAGCCTGAAGGATGGGGAATGGGGACGACGATCTGGACGTTCTGACATCGGCATCGTCGGGCCAGCATCGTCCTCGCGCACTGGACTTGTCAGCCAGCTCACCTCAAAAGAATGCTCTGTCAACACGGACGTCTGGGGCAACTAGATAATGTGTTCGTCTTCTTGGTCTCCGAGAATCTCGCAGTGTCCTGTTCCATCAGCAATTGGACCACGGCCTTATCCGAACTTAGCGCTCTTAGCCGCCAAGAAAAAAGTACCAAAAGTGACACCTGAGACACAGCCGGAAAAGTACGAGTAACAAAGTTTATAATTATTGTTCAACACATTGCGCCTGGGAACTCGGGTTGGCATGCCCAACATGTTCTTAGATGCCTTTCTGCGTGAGTCACGGTACGTGACGGCGTAGAACTTAGTCTATGCGTGAGAGTGCGAGGTGGCGCTGTCTCTCTTCTCCTTTCCCCACCTCGCACTCACTCCAGCCAGCAACTCACCAGCTGGCCCTTTTTCGCTCCAATCCATTCGTTTCCTTCCAGTATTTCTTTTCATCACCCTTGCTTCACTAATGGCGGATTTCCAAGACCCCAACAAC
>JBBPNN010001003.1:0-13074 GCA_038090935.1 Hortiboletus campestris | reverse complement strand
CACATCTCATGACACAATGATGTCATGGTCTAGACCAAAGATAAGAGAAACTTATCTAATAATGGTGAGTAATATGGATAGCGTAAAGATGAGGTCATAGACCGTTCTAGAATCTGGTATCAGAAATAGAATATCTGAATATGAAATACCAGAATTCTCAACAGAAATGGGTGAGTATGAGCACACAACGACTTACCTTCACCATCTGACTCAGCATCAATGTCAGAGGACACTGCAATCAATGCCCAATTGTCCAACATGTCTGTGTCATCTGCTGCCGATACACACTGGGAGACTTGCGCTTGCCTGGATCACACTGCAGCATTGCAGTATTCCTGTGCCCCATTGACAATTTCACCAAACTTCCCCTCACCAATCCTCAAGATTGACTGTGTGTACCAGAGCGTCTTTGTCCCCCAAACAACGTCTGAGAAACTGGCCTTGGATTTTTTGCCAGGCACTTCTTTGACCCCATTAGTATACATTGTTAATGCACGTTTGACCTGTGATGACCAACAATCAAACTTTGATACTCAAATATCAGACACTACATACCGACGTGACTGCTAAGACCAGCACACCCGATGGCACTGCATTGCCTATCAACTTGTGATAAGTGTTGTTGTCCACAGCAGCCACATCCTTGAGGTGGGATGCAAATGTCTGTAGTACGAGCCGTGACCGAAATGATTTGGATGCCTAATCATATTTCACCGCTCATTCTCAAGAGAATAGTGACCTGAGAAACGTACCTTGTAGTGATTCACTCCAAGGTATTCAACTTTGCCATACATGAAGGGCAGGCTGGGACTGAGTGTAAACTCAATGTATGCCTGACACTCCTCCACGTCTTCATATTTCGGGTCAGTACTCCATATGTCCTCAATGGCATCCATGCCCGCTTTACCTATGTGCACGCCACTCATAAATCTTCTGCATGCACTGGATATGACCCGAGATTTGACCATCAAGCAGTCGTGAAGTAGTATTAGTGATGCAATTCAACGATGGGATGAAATTCCTACCAAACAATAGATATTGTTGTCCTCATCAAACCAATGGAGCCAATCCAACATGACATGGTCCCACAGTTCTTACAGCTTGTCCACAAAGTGGTCAGGGAACAACCATGGATTCTCCAAGGTGCCACAGTAGAGACGGAGCAAGGGAATGAAGATCTTTGTAAATTGAGCCACTGAACCTTCAGGTAAGTTTTGATGGCTGGGGCGATTCTTGGTTGTAGTAGCCATCGAGATAGGCATGCTGTGGTGCAAATGCTCTTGGGGGGCATTCGCAACAATCTTTGTAACAGACGTATGTAGGTCCCTAAGTAAACCTGTTAGCATCGTTTGAAATACATAGTAGGCAGGTTGAATACCATGGCACTCTGTGCCCTGGCCAGCTGCCATGTCTTCTCTGGCTCATCAGTGAGTCCTCCAAAGGTATACGATACACCGCCTTGCAACTGGTCACCTCCGTGACTCTGGCACTCGCAGGTCTCAGTTTCTATGGGACGTTCTTGCTGGCTATTAGCTGACTTGCCTACCTTGTGAGTGCGCTGGTAATTGTCGGTAATGCCACTTGGGTTTTGAAGTTTCACTTTCTTAGGCGCACTTGGACCCAAGAATGTACTGTAGATAATGGTTAGCAGCTTTGACACCTAAGCTATTTGAGAGAATCACTTACGCTCCCTCACGTTGGAGCTTGCACTTCCCTCCTGGCAGGTGGACAGAAGCAATAGCGGCCTCCGAATGTTTCTGGCGACTGCTGACCTGGGCCACGTCAATAAGTTGCCGTGTGACTTTAGCTGATCTCTTAGTCAGGCTCCCATTGCCAACATCTGATGCTTCATCATCGCTCCGGGACATGGCCGCATCACTGGCAGGCTCAGTGCTGTAGACAGCCTCACTGTTGGTTGACTCGGGCTCAGTGTCCGAACCTTTCAAATGGCAAAAAAGGTAAGTGTCCTTGTGGAAGCCTCATGTATTAGAGTACTTATACTTTTCTCAGTCTCAGCGCCCCCACTCTCTCCATCACCCCCAGCCTGAGCTGGACCATGCTGTGAGGTCCACGCCCTCCCGATAGCGTTATGGGGTGCTGGCATAGGCATCAGAGGTGGCTTCAATGTCTTTGCCACAACTGATGTGGGACTCTGGAAGTTGATATGCTGAGTCTTCATTTGTGCTTCTAACTGATCTTCTAATCCAGCAGCTAGGCAGATATTCTCTCAGCACTCTTTTCTGGCAGCAGCAGCAGCAGCCGCTAGGGCAGAGCGCTCCTCTTGGATGATCTTGCTGCTTCGTCGTGCAGCAGGCAGATCAGGCGCTCCTAGATGCCGGTTTTTGTTTGCTGCGCGGGTGGTGATCTGCTGCGGCATAGTAAGGGAGAGGGCAAGATGGCATCCTCACACCACCCAGTCAGTTTTTCAATGTATGCTTAGCAATCAGTGCCTCTTTCTTTTTTCTTTAGAGTGCAGATGTCCTCACACCACCCAGTCAGTTTTTCAATGTACACTTAGTGATTAGTGCCTCCTTCTTTTTCTTTAGGGTGCAAATGGCCACTGCCGTTGTCTTTTTTTTTTTCAGAGCATGTAGACGGTGGCCCCTGCCGTTGGTTTTTCCACAGAGAATGTAGATGTGCCTGACCACCCATTAAGTGCCACTGCAACTGGTGAGTCTTGTTTGTTTTCACCCGTGTCCGCTGTCAATTTTTTTTCTTCATGAAATGTAGATGTGCCTGGCATCCCAATACAACCACGACTGCCATCATCACGGGGGTGGTCTGCTCTCCACACTCATGTCCCCAGCTGGACAGTTCCCTGTCCATCCCTACCACCCTCACTCATTTCTTTGTACCCTCCCAGACTGCAACAAATGTTGTAGGTCTTGGGGAGGTCTGAAACGTCATGTACGATCACATCGAAGTCACTGCTGTCAACGTGCGCCACCCCTACAGCAACATCCTGACTGCCTCACCAACGCTGAAGGCTCATTTATGGGTGACGAAAGCGAGCACAGTCCAGACAAACCCATGACTGATGGTGATCTGCCCAAACAGCATATTTGGTTCCATCCTGTACTTGATGGTGTGTATCCACTAACACTGACGGTGTACTTTCCTCTGACCAGACAAAACAAATAGGCACACCATGTGATCCCTTTGGTCACAATCTCCCTCTGAGCGTGCCACCATTGCCCTTGGATTACTGCACCCAAGGTGACTGGACCCCCTATACCAGCCATGCTCATTTCGAGTTGGCGGAGTTTCTATACCAAAAGGTTCAGATGTCTGCAGGCAAGATAGATACATTAATGAATATCTTGTCCATGATGTGTGATGACCACGAGCCACCATTTGGGTCCCACGATGCGCTGTATAAGTCCATCGATGCTATTCCATAGAGACTGCCCATGGCAGTCTTTTGCGGTGAGATATTCAGGACCATTGCCCGAGGACCCTCCATCGTGGATGCTGGCCAACTATGACATATGGTTCCATGATCCACTCCGAATCCTTGAACAACAAATCGGAAACCCATCATTTGCAGGCAAAATCGACTACGTGGCAAAGGTGAGTCTTACTCTATGAGCTTTGATCATTGTATTGACAATCATTCATTACAGGTAGTGACAGATGAGAATGGCCGACGTGAAGTTTGTGATCTAATGTCGGGTCAGTGGGCATGGGATCAGTCGGTAAGATTGTGCATTTCAATATAGTTTGCATCCTTGACTTTACAATTTTTGGTCTAGGAACTTATCACACAGGATCCAGATACTCATGGTGCGACCTTTGCACCCATAGTACTAGGCAGTGACAAGATGACGGTCAGCATCAGCACCAGCAACACCAAATACTATCCATTGTACATCTCTCTGGGAAACGTTCACAACAATATCCATCGTTCTCACAGCAGCGCAGTGTCTGTTTTGGCTTTCCTGGCCATTCCCAAAAGTATGTATTCATGTTTCACTCCCATCAAGCTTGTGCTGATGCATCATGGTCGGATAGCTGACCAAGTGCACAAGAACAATGTTGACTTTCGCCATTTTCGCCACCAGCTGTTCCACTCCTCCCTTGCTGCCATCCTCGAGCCAGTAAAACAAGTTATGATAACACCGAGAGTAACACAATGTGCTGACAGCCACTTCCACCATATCATATATGGGCTTGGGCCTTATATTGCTGATTACTCAGAACAAGCAATGCTCGCATGTATTGTACAGGGTTGGTGTGCACGGTAGGTTATGTCATTCACTTTTTGAACAATGTCTGGACTGACATTGGCCAGTTGTACCACCCAGAATAATGACCTCAATCGAGATGCTGGACCACATGCACATGTACACACTGCACAACTGTGAGCCACGATGGACCTGCGAGGATTGTGGGATAACTACAGTATTGTAGGTGATGTCAAGGTATGTTCGATCAGAAGTCGGACGCTGTTGCTATTAACGATCAGATTGTAATCAGCCTTTTACAGTTCATTTTCCTCGTGCGGACATCCACAAACTGATTGCACCCAATCTCCTCCATCAACTAATCAAAGGGACTTTCAAAGACCACCTCGTTAGCTGGGTCAACAAATATCTAGAACACACCTATCCAAAGCAGCAAGCCACTGAAATCATAGCTGAGATCGACCGTAGGTAGGTCATCATCTGATTAGGCAACATAGTGAATGATTTTCACTCTCATCAACAGACTTGCCGCTGTACCCCCATTTCCTGGGCTGCACCAATTCCCTCAAGGTTGAGGGTTCAAGCAGTGGACAGGGGATGATTCAAAAGCATTGATGAAGGTGAGTGGTCCTACCCTTTGCTGATCTCTACCAGTCTTAGTGGTTGACTTTCATGTTAGATTTATTTACCCACAATCACAGGCCTGGTCCCAGACCAGATGGTTCGCACTATTGTAGTGTTCCTCAAATTTGGTTACATCGTGTGAAAGTCAGTAATCAACGAAAGTGACCTTGATGCTATTGACGATGCAGTACAGCATTTCCATCTCGAATGGGAGATATTCAAGGCAGTCGGTGTTCAAGAACACTTCTCGCTACCTTGACAACACTCCATGGTTCATTATTGCATGCTAATTGAAATGTTTGGGGTACTGAATGGGCTTTGTTCTTCAATCACAGAATCCTGGCACATCAAGGCAGTGAAGGAGCCATGGCGCCACTCAAATCGATTATCAGCACTCAGACAGATGCTGGTCACAACCCATTGAACAACTGGATAAACTGGCCGTGGCGCGCTTAGTGTTCACACAAAAGAGCATGCTGGATGGGCCATCGGTGCTGCAAGGGAGGGCACACAATGTCATCATGGAAGATCCCCAGGATGGAGATAAAGAAGATGAAGCTCAGGCCATTGATGGGGATAGCAAATCCATCTACGATGTTCGACTGGCAAGAAAACCTGGCGAGCAATCCCTGTTACTACAGTGCATCCATGTCATGATTACTAACCATCCAATATACTTCTTAGTACCAAATATACCACGTTTGTGCGAGGGTGTCGCTGCCCATTATGACTTACCAGAGCTCACGGAATGTCTCTGGTGCTTCCTGTACGATCAACTGAACCCCGGTGCAGAGGTGCCTGGAGACCAGATGAACCTATGTGATTGTCCAGCATTCAATGGTGACATCAAGGTGTTCAACTCTGTGTCGGCAACCTACCATGCACCTAGTGACCAGTCAGGACGAGGTGGGATGCACCAGGATATCGTACGTTGTACACCACAGTGGTGGGGTGGTGCAGCAAGATATGATTGTGTTTTGGTAGACGGTGGTGGTTTGGAGGATGATCCACTCGGTGGTCTGTTGGTTGCGCATGTCTTACTTTTTTTTCATTCAGGCATCAACAGTGTTCTTACTTGTGTGCCCTGGTCAAATGGTTCCTACCAATCAGTAATGAACGTGATGGCTCAACAGGAATGTGGATTGTAGTGCCAGAGGTGAATCCAGCCAGACAGTGGGTTCAATCAATGATTTTGGTTCAAACTATACTACGAGGAGTGCATTTGATCGGAGTGTATGGCAAGGAATATTTACCCGTGGAATTCCACTTCTCCAAATCTCTCAATGCATTTAATGCTTACTATGTCAATAAGTACATAGATCATCACTTGTATACTATCTGTTGACCTGATCGGGTCCTTATGCTTTCTGGAGGAACTGTTGCAGTCTGCAGGGACTTGGGGGAACTGTTGTGGTCTGTTGGAACTTGAGGGAACTGTTGCAGTCTGTAGGTGCTGTGAACACTTTCCTACAGACACAACAGACAGTCACAGACCTGACAGTCAGGCCACAGATTGTGCAGACATCACAGCAGGGGTTTCATATTGCTGATGTGTCCCTATGATATACATATGCACCAATTTTTTGGACTTGATAACCAAGTCTATCTACCTAATAATCTGTGCAATGAAGTCCCTCCGACACCCAATGCCCAAGAAAGTAGGGCATCGGCCAAAGGCCATGCCTCTTTCAAGCATGGTTGTCCGATGTTCCATATGCGACAGACACATCTTATCAGTCACTTTTGTCATGATATTGACAGGACTTGGCCCGGGGGGGGATTCCTGGTCATAAATGCTGAGGCATGACACGAACTTGGAATACATAGATCAATGCCTCCCATCTTCAGTACCCGAGCACAAACACAACATCCATGCGGGTAACTTCAAGTCGAACGCGCATGCAAACGAGACAGTTGCATCGCCCGCTTCTTGCTGATACATTCTATCTGTGAGTCTAACGATACAAGTCGAAACAGTGAATTCCCACCGTAACATGTGCATGAACCCCCGGCACGGTCGACGGCTGAGAAGGTTCATGCTCTCGTTGCACCTAATAGGACACGGACGTTCACGATATGGATGGCCATCATTGGAAAGATGCTCACGGTGCCCGCTCGCTGTGTACCTGCAGACCCTTGTCCATCACTGGCCACGTCCCTGTTCCGATGGCTCGCTTCAGCCGTCTTGGTATTTCCTTCATTCTGTCGTGTGATAAACAACGGCACCAATAAATAAACTAAACAACGAACCAAATTGACAGATTTCCAGACCGTTCGCTGAGATGGCTCATCGGACCACCGTTTTGTCTACAGTGAAGAGAACACTCACTCGCGCGCGTTTCCCTGCAGCCATCGTCGGGGGTCCTTTTTTTGTGGTATTCTCTCTCGACCGTGACTGGGAATTGAAGCGAAGATTGAGGGGTCGACCAGACCTTGTGGTGGGTTGGTCGGGCGGTTGCGAACCCTGATTCCTGATAGTCTTCTTGAATCTCGCCGGAAGCCACCTTTCGAGCCTCGAAATGCCTTTGGATGAACCAGCTGTGTCGAGAGGGTTCTTTGGAGAAGATGTGTCGGGAGGTGAGACGATGGATAGGGGACCCGCCAACTGCAGTGTGACCTGGAGTGGGTGTGGCGGCATTATATGAACTTCGCGCGGCGCGGCAGAGGATGCTGGGGACGGTGGCTCGAGCAATGTCAGCACGAAAGCAAGTCCGTTAAATCGTCACAGACCTCACTGTAGTCAAACAGCTGTGCGGGAGTGCCAGATGGTGGCAACTCGACCTCACGCCGACATGAAAACCAGCATCGAAAACAGAGATAACCAAACTCCTACCTCGAGCAAATCATCACCACTGTCCTCGCGGTGGGTCTCTGACGCGGGTTGTTCCTTGTGTGGGAATGCAGGAATCAGTGCGACTCTTTCGGTGACAGAATGCTAACGTCATACCAGAGTCGAGTCTGGCGGCTTTTCGTCATGGACATCCAATGTCGAAGGCTGGTCGTCTTCTCGTTGCTGCGGCATATCTTTGAGTGTGTCCAGTTCAGTGTCTTCTTGGGTAGGTGCCTAATGACAAGGGAAAGGAAGAGAATGTAACAAGCCAACATAGTGAATGCACAAGTGCTTACCAGGAAAGGACCATACGAGTCCGGCAGGATATTGCCAAGATTACGAATCGTGATATTCCTTTCCTTTCCTCCGGTCGCAAGATAGCTGCAATCCGGCGATAGAGCAATCGACCAAATCCCTTGACCGTCCTCGATGACTGGACCTATCTGAGAGTGTGTCGATGTGTCCCAGAACATGATGGAACGCTGCGCAAAGGTAGCAAGGAACTTCCCGTTGGAGGCTAGAGCGATAGACTCTACGTTGCCGACATCGTGAACTTGCCATTCGGCCAGTTGGGACCAGGTGGATACGTCGAAAGACATGATTGTTTTGCTGCCAGATGCAACAAAAATTTGCTGCTGATTGCTTGACCATGCAAGCGGCGTAATCGCGGTCCATCTTATCTTGGGAATCCCAACGTTGTTGATTTTGACGAGCTGGTCACCGTTGTCGCTGTCAAAGACATGGATGGTGTTCTCGGCAGGCCAGACAGTGGCGATTCGGTCACCGTTCGGCGAGAACTTGACACCACTGGCAGGACCATCATGTTGGAGCGGGCCAAACAGTCTTTCCCCGGTGAGGATGTTCCAGATCGCGACGCTCGCTTTCTTGTCATCACCAGTACCGGTGGCAAACCTGGTGGAGTCCGGTGAGATGTCCACTGTGTTAATATTTGTTCCACCCTCCACTTCGATGGCCTTTTCCTGGGTTTTCGCGTCCCACACGCTTGCCCCCTCCAGAGTCCCACACACTATCCACTTGCGATTGCTCGACACAGAAATCGCCCTGGTCTCGACTGTTCCCATTCGCGTCCCCACCTCTTGACCGTCTGCAACTCGCCATCGTCGAACCCCATCCCGATCCCCGCTGAGTAAATGCGTTCCGTCTGGGTGGAAAGCGACCGAATAAATTATACGATAGGAGTCACCGGTCTTAATCACTATTGCCTCATCTTCTGATTTTTCAGCATTGTACCAATCACTCGTGAGAACAGCTAGAACATACCGGTCTTTGTTGACGACATTCTCCCCAATGGTGCAGGCTCGTGGGTTTCGCAATGTCAAGAAACAACGTGTTCAGGTCGAGTGGTGATACGCAGGAGTTGCTGTTGAGTTCCATAAACAGGTTTCCTTCCACGCAGGCGCCCCGTGCCTTTGGCGCTTCGACTCCAGTCCCTTATCACCCTCAAGCGACGCTCTATGGATAATTCGTTTGCGTCTTTCCCGCCCATTGTCTTACCCGAACACGTGCGAAAGACTCATCATCACCTCCGCACAGAAAACGACAGCGAAACTCTGACGAGAGCCCTTTGGTTCGGAATCCATGCTGAATATACAAGTGGACAGTGTGGCACGACAACGTAAAGTACAAAGGAGGTCTGTGCCCCCCCAGATGAAGTGGATGTTTTTGTATTTTGTATTCCATAGTCTCATGCGCCGATAACGCCCGTCCAGGCGTCGATGAGGTCGATGATGCAGTAACCCTTGACGGGGACATATTGTTTCGTGATCATCTTGATGGTTTCTTGTGCGACCATGCCTCCGAGGAAGGCTGCCGTGTTGGGCGGCTCTGCGGAAGGTGCCTGAACACAAAATGAGAGAGTATCGTGAGATGCAGTATCAGACGATGTGAGTGGACTTACAGCTCCCCGATGGCATGGTCGAGCGCCTCAGGGAACTGAGTTCGACGCTCTGAGGTGACTCCGCGCCGTTTCCTTTCAGAGTGAACAAGACGGACGAGGCCAGGCGCGTGGACGTTTCCTTGGGAGAAGATACCAGCGCGTCCACTGCCGCGGCGGATCCACCGCACGTCAAACGGCAGTTGCACAAATCAGTCAAACGCATGACACGTACCCAACACAGCCTTGTCCCGATGGAACGTCACTGCTTGCCCCTGAGCACCTGCAGCGCGTGTGCGTTCTTAACGAACAGGTCGACGAGAGCGCCATCCGTGAGGGAACGGAGATGGCTCTTGCACGCCTGCTTCTCCTCCTGCGCGCGTCTTGTAGAGTCGCTGGAGGTGGATGTATGTAATTGGAGGTGTCGGATTTCATGTCGAGAAGGGTGGGTGTCAGCGGGAGGGTGTGCGTCTCGGATTGGTCGGTGATCCGGAATTCCCTAGCGCGGCGAGGAGATGGAGGAACGGAGAGGGGTTCTGACGGAGGGCTTCGGGCGATATGGCCGGATCCTCGAATGGCGTGGCGGTCTCGGAAGGAACCTGGCGTGGAATGCTGGGGGTGGGGATGAGGATGAGAAACGGTCATGAGAGGCGTACCTTGGTCTCTGTCCAACAACGGTGCGCTTGGGCTTCGACTTCGTCAAAATTTTCTTCGTCGGGCTTGGTTTTCTTGGCGCGGACGAGCTTCTTCAATTCTCGCAGCTCGGCGTACGTTTTGGGTGACTGTCCGTCGTGCTTTAGATGTGGGCGGGTGTGAGGTTGGAACACGCGTGAAAGTTGGCGGGGGTGGAACGTACGGATTTCTTCCACACTTCGAGTACACGAACGAGGATGACAACGCAGGGAATGTACAGACCATGTTCGGTTGGGTCCAACGCGTCAAAGTCGAGGGCTAACTTACTAACACGTGATCGCGTAGAGCTGGCAACGGCTTGTCGATGCGAAGGGAGGCCTTGGGCGTTTTCGGAATGACTCTCGATGACTGGGCGTGCTCAATTCAGTCGGAAACGACGATCAGGCATGCGTGGAACTGGATGAAGAACTCGGCGAGGAAGTCGGCGGAGCGCACAACCATGAGAGGCGGACGAGAGGAGTCGTCCCAGAGGAAGGAAGAGGAGCGTGTTGTCGAGATGACAATGGAGAAGCGGTGTTGGTACGGTGTCGAGGGTTCTCCCTTGAAGCTGTCATTGAGCCCCAGTGAAAAAGAGGGATATGCGTTTCGATGACTGGCTATGTTTACCAATGTGGCACCTATGAGGCATATGGGATTGTGGGATAGCTTGATATTTCCCCACGCTGATGCACTCGACGTACCACCACAGCATGAATGTCCCTGTTCGTCGACTGTTCATCTAGTTTGTCCATCATATACATATCATGACATATCCATCAGTCCACTGTTCGTCTGTCGTTGTGCACATTCCGTGCAAGTCTCACAACACCCATCACGATCATGCCATCCGCTGCCCGAGAATTCTGGTGCGTATGTCGGAAGTATTGCAAAGGTCGGCGACGACAATTGAACACGGCAAACACCTGGAATCGCCATCTACGTGAGGCCGATGAGGACGAAAAGGTTGCGATTCGTTTTGCTGGCCGCTCAGAAGCATTTAGAACCTTCTTGAATGTCCCAAGTGGATCGAACTCTGGTCCCCCTCTTATCGGGACAAAGAGACCCGCAGAGGATGAACGTGATTCTCACTTGCCCTCAAGCCAGCGGGCTCATCATGTTTGTTTCTGATTCAGTAAGTTCATGTGGTATTAGCCTGAATGTCTGCGTTTAGACCCCAAGTCTTTCGCCTCCTCGTTTACCATCTCGGACCCCCTCGCCTGTTCAAAATGACTTCGAAGATCTTCTTCCTTCGCCAGCTCATTCCAATCAAACACCTAGCCCTACGCGCACACCCTCTCCCGCTCCTAATCAGGACATCCCACAACTGCAGGATCGTCATAATCTCAGTCCTCTTGCAACTCTTGACCTGGAAGAACTCCTCCAGATGGCTAAACGTGACGACCACATTCGTGAGATGTCGTTTGTCATTGGTCTCCGCAATGCATCACTAGATGACGGACAAGGACTTATTGGAGCTGCTCTCGAACGGCTGCGTGATCCACCAACATACCGACTTCAGATTGAAAATCCTGACGTCCAACTTGCGCTCGAAAATTTCCTCACACTTGAACACTCCTCGGAGGATGCTTACAACAAAATCCGCAACTCAATTCACAAGCGTTTTCCAGACTCCTCGTTACCAACACTCTATCGCGTCAAACAACTCCTTGTTGAGATGACCGGAGTGACATCACTCGTAAACGAGATGTGTATCAACTCCTGTCTCGCATATACTGGACCGTATCTACATCTCCAGGAGTGTCCCTATTGTCATCAACCACGATCTGAGGTTATCCACCAGAAGAATGTTCCCCGAGCCCTTTTCAACACCATTCCTCTTGGTCCCCAGCTTCAGGCAATGTGGCGCCATCCAGATACAGCTCGGAAGATGCGTTACCGTGCCCAACGCACCAAAGAGCTCTTTGACGAACTTGAGCAAAATGATGGGTTCGTGAAGAACTACGATGACGTGTTCTGTGGACAAGCCTACCTTGTGGGAGTTCAAGAGGGTAGCATTGGGCCGGATGACATGCTTCTTATGCTTTCGATCGATGGTGCACAGCTCTTCGAAAGCAAAGAATCAGACTGTTGGATATACATATGGGTAATCCTCAACCTCTCACCCGATTATCGCTACAAGAAGCAGTTTGTCCTCCCTGGCGCAATCATTCCTGGACCAAAAAAGCCACGATTTGTTGAGTCGTTCCTCTATCCTGGATTTCACCACCTCTCGGCGCTACAACAGGAGGGTCTTCGCATCTGGGATGCCGCTCAGGATCGTGTATTTGACTCGCGATTATATTTCTTCTTGGGTTGTGGTGACGGACCTGGCCTCACGACGCTCAGTAACTTTGTCGGTCACTCAGGCAAATGTGGCTGTCGCATGCTGTGCCCTCTCACAGGTCGGCGAAAACCTGGCGGCTCACAATACTACCCGGTTCTACTCAAGCCAGACAACTATGACGTGCCTGGATCCAATCACGCTGACGTGGACCCAGAGGATATCAAAACAAGCACATCAGCAGACTATGTTGAACATCTTCGATACGTCCTTGAGTCCAACTCACAAGCTCAATTCCAGTCTCGTCGCCTAGAGATGGGGATAGTTGGTCCAAGCATACTTCTTGGGCTACAGCCCGCTCTTGTCCTGGGTATCCCAGAGAGTTTCTCCTCCGAGCTGATGCATCTCACTGGAGCGAACATGTCAGCGCTCTGGTTGGATCTTTTTCAGGGAAAAATGGACGCCATTGGAGAACATTCAGCAAAGCGCAGCAAACATGAAGGTACATCGTCTGATGTAGAACCTACTGCTATGGTCAACTTGGCGGTCTCTGGCAACAACAGCTCAGCACATCTCAATGACCTTTACG
>JBBPNN010001002.1:0-13106 GCA_038090935.1 Hortiboletus campestris | reverse complement strand
TCCTTAGCATACTTTCGACTTTCTTGCGTATATATCCATTTTGTAGAGCTGGCTATTGCATGCCTATACCTTACCAGTGGTCAATCAGACTTGATCACATCCTTGGGAGTGGGGACCAAATATCACAATACATATTCCTACAGTACTTGGGGCGGTTGAACATGGTTCGAACAAGACACGCCTCTATGCATACAACAAGACCTCTTCCCACAGTCCTAAAACTGCTGTGAATAGGTGCACATCTAAACCATTGGCTCGTCACGGCGAGCGTCCGGAGCATACAAACGTGGGATACATAACGACGTGAGGGACTGGAAAAGCGACACAATGCTCGCGCCTTCCGGGTGTATTACGAACAGCATAAACATCAGTATCGCAGTAATGCCACAGGCAGCGGCCAATGCGACCAGTTTGCTGACGCTCTGGGACGCAACGAGGAGGAATTGGGCTATTAGGAAACCTATGCTCCACAGGTAGCTTGCCCTCGGGAGACTGAACGCGACCGATAAGGGAAGGAACCCGACAGTGCTTGATTTGGCGGAACGGAGGTAGCGAGCCTAGGGGCAAGTCAGCCGCAGGGAGCAAGCCATAAACGGGGAAACGACGAACGCCAACGGAAGCGCTTGATTCCGCAAGTGGCTGGTGTCTGAGGTGGAGGCAAGATGCGGAGGCAATGCTGACTGCGCAAGAGAAAACTGCTGGGATCGACGCGGACATCGTAACACCGCGCGCGTTGGCAAGGATAATACTGGCTCTGAGTTTTTTTTTTTTGAGACCCCCGTGGCATAAAAAGTATCCTTTGACTTACATGAACACTGGAAGGCTCTACATTCAAATGTCAAAAATGTCAACCTCGGGATCAATACGCCAGCGTACCCATGATAAACTGGTTGTCCAATCAGCGAGGCAGATAGACATGAAGCTCGTCCATTGCTCTGGATATACTAGTTCGTTCGCGTATAGGTCATCTAGGAGGTTAGTGTAATGTAGAGGGATACCCCACATTGGCACATTAGCCACGGTCACCAACCATTTGTGTTGGATGACGTCGGTAGGGAACATTTCCTGTAATCTGTCCAACTGGGCGGGTTGTTGTCCATAAAAGGTAATAAACCGATGATGCGCTGCAAATGAGTGTTTAGCGCCATGTATCCCATTACAGACTGCAAAACATGCCTATGGCACCAGCGAGACGCGCTAGTATAGCAAAATCAGAAACAGACAAGGAGGTTCAGTTTTTTCTTACCGGCGTAACAGAGAGTATATCCATCCACGTGCTGTTCTATGGCGCACTCGTGATGTTTAAAGGAGTCCAGGATCGAACAGGGTTGACCCACCTCTCTTCCTGGACAGCATCTCTAAAAACTCCCTGCAAACGTCTGCCCTAAAGAGGAACGTCGAGGTTTTTGACGTCAATCTGTCTGTGAGTCTACGGTCAGCCGGTTTAACTAAACCGAACAGCTACGATACGTCTTACCTGCTTGACCATGAGAAATGATGTTGTAAAGGTCATCCACCATTTGAGAAAATTGCTGATCGTGGACGTGATGCATTGGGAAATTTTCGACATGCTCCCAATACAGTCGCTCCAGCTCGGTTTCTGTCCGAGTGTGAGACGTAACGAAGGCATCAGCATGTATGGAACGCACCCAAATGCGAATCAGACGCTGCTGCAGGGATATCAAGTAATTCGGTACACAGATCGTCGAGCCAGAACAGCACTTTTCCGATGTGATCAACGAAGTAGTAATTGCAGACCGCGTGGTCGGCTCTCAAGTCCAAGAAGAGTTCGCATCGAGGAGGAAATTTGATATCATGGGAGTACAATTCCTTGTTTGCTGCCGCTATACACTCGAGAATTCGACGTTGTGTCTGTGCATCCTCAATGTTCGCCTCAGTAACAACAGCGAAAGCGAATTTGTCGGTTAGGACAAAGTATGGCTGTCCCTCTGGCTGTACAACGCGCTGCCACTTTGTGGTCGACGACGTCCTTGTTTCAGCCAGCGTGTCAGATGGGATTCCGGGTGCTAGGTTCCACGGTGCTTTGGACTGACCTGCTATGTGAGATTGGACCTCGGGTAATAACCCGAGGACAGAGCTGAGCGCTAAAATATAGGAGAAGATTAATGGTTATTTGTTGACGCAGCAATCATGTCTGCTCACCACCCGGAGTTGCCATACCGCGAGGGGTTCAACGAAGTCACAGGGTTGAGCGTACAAGGCAACGTGGTCTTGTGTCCTTGAGTGTTGGCTTGCATGTCGGAGACTCAGATGTCAACATTATGGAGGGGGAGAGTTCAAGGCCAAGCCGTATATATGGCCAATGCACGTGGGGCGGGCGCTTACCGTACCCACTTGGAGATCTGATGTGTGTCCGATTGGCAATCCTGTGGAGACAAACTACTAGGAAGAAAACCTTAGCTATGATAATTATGATAATTATGTAATCGCCGACAAGAAAGGAAATGCAATGTGATCCCTAAAAGAGGTTGCAGTCGATAGACGCGTTGAAACAAACCGTCGCTTATTCGAGCGAATGAGTTTGCAGCAACCCGAGTTATCAATTTGTTGTCACCTCATCCGATCCGACTTTGCCTCAGGTATCAACGATTACGCCACGGGCAATGGCGGTGTCATATCCACAGCCTCCACCCTACTATACCTCAGCAAATGGCAGCTCCTGTAGAGCTTTTACAACACGCAGGATGATCCATATTTCCTCAGAAAATGCACAGCTAATCGTTTAGACTTTAAAAACCTCTTTTTTCCTCTCAGCCTGAACCTCTTCTTACTCGCTCTTGAACCTAAGCTTGAAGCAGCTAGGTCCACACTTCGACTTCGAATTCTTACATAGGTTCGCAGTTACTGTGGGGGTGTTCGGTGGGTAAAACTGATTGTACACGACGTAGACAACGAATTCCCTGCTGTTAAGCTACCATGCCTGGCTGTCTGCTCAATCTGAAATCCAGGTAAGAAGCTTGAATCCACCTCTGAATGACTCAATCTGATCACAGCTCAGTCTCATACCTCGCGGCCAAATGGATCAGTTGCCATCATCCTACCGGGACTTTAGAGGGTCACAAGCACATCAATCTGGCGGCGTCTCCTCGTTCTTCAAGAAATTATTCTGTCTTCATTCGGGCCAACACCATGAAACGCAGACATCAAGTTATCACCAGTATGCAATGCCACCCCGTGCTTCGGGCCACCCGAGGCCGACCGGTTCTAGGTATGCTGTCTCTTTCTTTCAAGAATTGGTTCCGTCCTAAAACGATCTTGAAGACGCGGTCATGGCCATCGTTGAATCATCTAGCCTCATAGCACCAATGTGGGCGTTCAAGGATAGAATTTGAATTGATAGGACGATGGTTTGGTTTGCTTGACGAAAGTTTTATCACTATATGCTATTCCTAGACTTTCCAGTGCCGACTTTATACCCATCCGTGGTGCGCCACTCCTGTATCTCCGGGTTTGCCGCCATCTGGATATCTTTATTTCGTACTATATTTGTTTGATTCATTCACGATCTTGGGTTCGTATATACATTGACTTAACTCCATATGATGCTTGTAATGGCTCATTATACCAAATCAATGCAAGGACTCTATGAGTGACAGAGAATTGGCGAGCCCAGGATAATTTTGCCGGAAACACTGGGCCCACCGTGGCACCGTGACGCTGTTTTATGCACCATCCATCCAATATGTACAACGTGCACCACATACTATGCCCCAATGCATCCCGAAACCTACAAACCGGCTTCTTCCTCAAAACGAGCCAGAACGACTACTGCACATGGTAGGATCAAAGCGAGTCAGATTTTTGCCAGTGGGGCCCGCACGCCGCAAGATATTGGCGGGATGTCTGCTGGATCGAGTTCTTGATGGATCTCAACAATTATCTCCGCGATAAGGGTCAAACTCGCCCGAGACACACATACTCCGAGTGCCACGAAGATAGCCCGTTATAAGCATCATAGGGAGTGCGATCCGCGGACCTTATGATACAGGAGACACCGAATTCTGTGAACTCTCGTTTGCGTACCCCACCCAGTAAGTAGAAAATCTGCCGGAGCGCGGTGCTGTCCGATGTCAGATTTTATATTACTCGGGATTACTAACGCCGTGTTGTTAGTGATATTTGGGTATACTATCAATCACAGTACGGAGGGCTCCGGGTCACTCTGTTGCACATGTTCAAGTTCGATCAGGGTTATCCAAAAATTTACTTGGTAGTGATCATCTCCACCGATGGGCGCCGGGGGGTCGTCAAAGATTCTGTGCAATGTGGGAGTTGGCCGTCCGAATATCGGACAGTTTGTATGATATCTGAGGATGTACCGGCGGTCATCGCGGGGCTCATTCATAAGTATATGCAGTACGTGTCCATGACCGGGAAAGGATAAGGATAGATGGTAATCCAATTATTTTGTCGAGCGATCACTGGCACGTTCGGTGGAATGCTGGTAACGTTCTCCAGTAGTAGTCGGCCCATATGAAACCTTCCATTCTGAATCACTTCTTCCTTGTTCGGGGATGGTTGGTTCCCCCGGGCCCCCTTTTCTATGGAAAAACCCCTAAAAATGACATTCACTTTGGTCACAAACACATCGCCATAGAAAATTCGGTCACCCCAAGAGGTTGCTCTGCATTATCCGTGGTGACAATAAATAGGTGGATGGGTGCTGCAAGCATGGTTATTGCTTCTTGCTGTACTTCTGAACTGAGTTGAATACGACTCGCCAAGGTCATGATCTAGTTATGACTCGGATTGTATTGGTCAGAATCAAGCCAGAATTTCAAGTGGTTCACGGGCCGCTATCCAAGTCTCGAAACTCGAAATCCCATTCGGGAGTTTGAAATCCGAGCTAGGTTGGGCTGGTTGGGTTGTGTGATTCACATTCGAGAAATTACAGCACAGATGACATACCCGTCCTTGGTGCCAGTAGCACCCCTTTGATCGGCCTTTGCATCGGCAGGAATATTAGCGCAGAGCCGCGCGTTAGATACAGTCGACCATATAAGTTCTGTGTATTTCATATAGATCCGACCGTCCGCCACAGGGGGGACCATCCTGTGGATATCTGCGAATTGATTGCAGTGACGCCGATGGCAGGAAGAGACCGGCGCCTCTTCTGTATTCCGGTCAATGTGACTCGAAGCGCACCTCTAAATTCTATATCCCGAGTTTTCAGTAAATGTTCTTGAGAGGGTCCTCAGAACATACACAGGATGGAAGGCAAGTTGACCGATCGGTAGCTCGAAGATGGTGGGCATGAGGCCACTGGAGGCCACTGACGAGCAGCTTAGCTTGTGCTCGGGAACCAACCAGTCAACCTTAGATCTAGCATTCTGAAAGATCAAAAATTGCGTCACCAACCTGTGGAGTGCTGTTAATTACCGGAAAGTCCCCTCAACCTCACCTGGTGATGGTGACCCTGATCGCGGGTCCAAGAGGGATGTTGGTCATTGGAACTGGGCTCCCAGTAGGCATAGCATTGAAAAGAAAATTATAGGTATGTACATACACTGGCAGGCCCTGGTCGTACCCCTGCTAATGGGAATCACTCCTAAGGGCGCCCGAATGAGTGAAAATTTTGCCTCACCCAATGACGTCGAGTTATTGGACGTAAAGGCAGTGGAAATTGAACATGCGACCTCGTGGCAAACGCATTCTGGTAACCAGGAAGGCTTATGGGAAAAAAAAATCAATATAGGTAGTAAAAATCACGTACGCCTCCTTCAAGGAAATGAGACACCATCTGAGACAGTGGGTCCGCTGCATTTATTGTGAACTATACCATGCAAATCTCACCACTTCCATGACTTTCGAGAAACAAGCAGCCGAAACAGTATTAGAGCTGGCGAGGTGGAGCGATCTGCTGCGCGTGGCGTCGACAAAGCGAATTTGAATGCCCACGCGGCCGCCGTAAATATGTCATATAGTCTCTGTAACTAGCCCTTGGGCTAGTCTCTGTAATCGGGCGATATATCATGAAACGCTGCAGGTCCAGCTCCAAACTAAACTAAACCGGCACAATAATAAGTCATTGTGGGCGACTAAGCGAAGCGCCAGAGGACCTACAGTGAATAACATTCAACCAGTGTCGTGGAAAGTTACCATCGGCGTGATGGACATCTCAGGCGAACCTGAGAGCGCGCTTATACTAAAGCACTAGGTTGCGCTACTAGCGAGATAACTCCACATCAGAAAACGCTGTTCATCTAGACAGGAACGAAATGAACGGACGGTACATGGGCGTAATCATTGCCGACGTCATTTGCGAACTACAGGAGTCCAAGATCGTGGCTCGTCCGAACCTCGCTTTGCCTCTGCCCAAGGGTCACGAATGGGGGTGGGCCCCGGCACTGTCTGAGCGTATCTCGACCGGAGGTTCACTCTGCCTCTGTTCCTGCTCCTTCTCCAAACGCGGTTCAGGTGTTTGCGAATGAACAGGCTGTGCCATGCGCTCGCGTTCTTCCCTCAAGTATCGCGGAATTCATTTGTACGCAATGTTGGCGAGCTAGGTCGGTTCGTAGTTCCTATAGGATTAAAATTTGACCTCCAAGAGTGAATCCAGGAAGGGAAAAAATTGGACAAGCGGAATTTGATGTCAACCAAGGGCTGTATCCCGATAATGATGGAAACGTACCTCAATACTCGGTGGGTCCAGCCAAGTGTATGTTAGCCAGGTGTTCCATTGCACTGCATGGAACTTGAGCATTAGAACAAGCCGATGTTGACAGAATGAATGGAAAACAAAGAACGGAGGCAATTATATTGAACGGTGCGCTTTGAGCGACCTATTTTTTTTGTGGGAATGTTCAGTATGTGACTACGGGACAAATCGCACCATCGTTTGCATTCGGATACTCATAATACTTGTTCCCTGCAAGACATTTACATTCTCGCCAATGTCCGGCGCGGTAGCAAAACCCCACAGCATTCGTGTACCTTCCAAGTCACGGCCTACAAGGTATGTACGTCTGGTGAGCCCAGGTCAGGTGCTTCAAGCACGCCGCAGACTGAGGCTATCCTCACAGGCTTCATGAAGCATTGTAATACCCGCCTGAAAATTGACGACATGGGAGCGTCGGCGTCGGGGAGTTTTGAATGTTGGAGGCTACGCCACGGCCCACTGGCAGGCTTCAGGCCCAGTCAGTCAAACCCGAACACAGCCAATGATTGTAAACCTTCCATATAAGGCAACAGTCACACCGCTCTCGTTTGTTCTCGAAGACTCCACTCCAACACCTCCGAACTCAATCAAAGGGCACCCTCAGGACGTGTGATTTGAGATACAGGCACAACGGAGAGAATTTGTGACTTGGGGGCGCGATAGACAAGACACTGCGACTACAATTCACTTTTAGAAATCGTCCAGACCTTCGTCGCGTTCTAGAGCCTAGATCCCCCTCTTGAATTTCCTAAGCTTGGCGAGCTTCTTTTCACACTCTCGCGCTCCCTCCGCAGCCACAAGTTCCTTCCGGTGTGCATTAAGTGGGTAACGCATAGCAAGAAAAAGTTAAGTTAAGTTCACAAAGTTCGTGGTGGTCAGGGAAAATAGTGAAAACAGAACAGACCACCAACAGCTTGCGACCCTCACCTTGACGCTCTGATTATGCAACTCCAGACAATAGTGTTGACTTCCAGACCGTACCCGTTCTTCCTCCCTTCGCACTCCATCCAACCTTTCTCATGGACGATCCGACCGTCGATGACACCATCTCGGATAGCTTTACCGACGATATACTCTGTGACAATTTTGCAATGTTTGTGATGCTATCGTCGAAACAAACCCATCGCTTGTTCGAACGAGTTTTGCGGTAAACCTTCTGTTGTAGGACCTACTCCTTCCAAAGCTCAGGCTGATCAAGGCAGTTGGAGAGAAGAAACGTTTGATCAGCTTCGCTTGCGATATCAGAATACAGTACTCCTGCGTCTACGACGCCCAAAGTTTACTGCCAAGGCAGGGTCTGGTTCAGAGTAAGGTTCGTTATCAAGCCATCGTTGTTATCTTCAGCGTCATTAAGAGAACACATGTTCATCCTATTTCAACTCTGCCAACGTAGCCGCTTGGTCGTGGGATCAAGAAGTTGACCATGAGGCATATCCTAGACTCATAAAAGGTGTCTTTGTGGGCCAGAACCTCGCACTACACACTACATCACCTGCTGAACATTCTGACTTCGATGGCGGCTGCTAGGGAAGTTCAATCCAATTCAAGCGAGCGTCGCAAGTAAGTTCGCGTTCAAGCTTCAGATCTATCCGGCCCGTTGAAACCGAGTCGATCAGAGAACCGGCGACAGCACGCATCGATGGTAACGATTCCGATGGTTATTCTCCCCAGTCTGACCAGGAGGAGAGTGGAACCCAACCATCTGGCGGAAGGTCTGTCTGTTTATTCTTAGTGATATTATGTTGAGCTGGCAGATGAATGTACCATTCTCATCAGCTCCGAAAGATTTATTAAGCGCGGAAAGGCAGATGAACATGCAACAAGACACACAGATCACAAAGAGTTCGTTACTTCGTGATGTTGTCCTGACAAATCGAGTTTCATTGTTCTTGCTCAGATCCAGTGCGCACAATACATCCGGAAAGCACATCCGGACGGACAATAGCGGGACCCACAAGTCAGTTGCTTTCCATCATACTCGTGGCTCGGTATGACTGAGGATTCTATCTCGAAGGCCCCCCGACCAGAAGAAGTACACAGGAAGAGAAGCTAAAAAGAAGTGATTCGTGAGACTTGTTGGTAGCTCATGCACATGCCTGTGTCACATTTGTATTCGTTCCGCTTCTTGACGTTTACTGACATCGCGACGTTTCCTTGAGAATCTCAGCAAGGTCTGCCCACAAAGTTGTGCTAATTCCTACATGTGTAACGTGTTTGGGTCAGCGATTGGACGCCACGGGCAATGGTGTCATATCCACAGCCTCCCTATAGCACAGGCTACACCTCAGCAAATACGACGGTAGCTCCTGTAGAGCTTTTACAACACGCTGGATGATCCATATTTCCTCAGAAAATGCACAGCTAGTCGTTTAGACTCTAAAAACCTCTTTTTTCCTCTCGTGAACCTCAACTTACTCGCTCTCGAACCTAAGCTTGAAGCAGCTGGTGCACACTTTGACTTCGAAATCTTACATAGGTTCGCAGCTACTGTGGGGGCGTTCGGTGGGTAAAACTGACCGTACACGACGTAGCCAACAAATTCCCTGCTATTAAGCTACCATGCCTGGCTTTCTATCGGAGCTGGTCAATCCGAGATCTAGGTAAGAAGCTCGAACCCACCTCTGAATGACTCAAATTGATCACCAGTCAGCCTCATACCTCGCAGCCCAATGACTCATTTGCCATCATCTGGCCGGGGCCCCAGACGGCCACAAGAACATCGATCAGGCGGTATCTCCTCGTTCTTCAAGAAATTATTTTGTCTTCATTCGGGCCAGCCTGAGCATCACGAAATGCAGCCGTCAATTTATCACCAGTACCGTACAGCGCCACTCCGTGCTTCGGGCCACTTGAGTCCGACCGGTTATAGGTATGCTGTCTCTTTCGAGAATTGGTTCCGTCCTAAAACGATCCCGAAGACATGCTCATGGCCATCGCTGAATCGTCTAGCCTCATAGCACCAGCGTGGGCGTTCAAGAACTGAAATTGATAGGACGATGGTTTGATTTGCGTTGACGAAGGTTTCATAACTATATGCTATTCCTAGACGTTCCACTGGCAGTGCCAACTTTACACTCATCCGTGGTGCGCCGTCATCTGGACATCATTTATCTCGTATTATATTTGTTTGATTCATCCACGATCTTGGGTTCGTACTAGTATTCTTATACATTGATTTAACTGCATATGATTCTTGTAACGGCCCATTATACCAAATCAACGCAAGGACTTTATGAGTGACAGAGAATTGGCGAGCCTTGGATATTTTTGCCGGAAACACTGAGCCCACCGTCCGAGTCACTGACGCTGTTTCATGCACCATCCATCCAATGTGTGACAACGTGCACCACCCCACGAAACCTACAAACCGATTTCTTTCTCCAAACGAGCCAGAACAACTACTGCACATGGTGGGATCAAAGCGGGTCAGATTTTTGCCAGTGGGGCCCGTATGCAGCAAGTTATTGGCGGGATGTCTGCTGGATTCGAGTTCTCGATGGATCTCAATAGTTATCTTCGCGATAAGCCTTGGTCAAATTCGCCCTCGACCGAGACAAACGCTCCGAGCGCCGCGAAGACCACCCGTTATAGCCTGAGGTTGTGTTCAAACTTCATCAGGTATGGTACCACCTAGGACCTAGGTAGACCGCCATCAGCGTGCGCGACATGTGATCGCACCAAATTGTCCAAACACCTCCCATCCAATCCCTGCGACTGACCGCCTGCAGCCGATAGCCTCGCCAACCTGATGCTCCCCGATGGTGCTGAGCGACACCTCGAAGACTGGACCATATTCTTCCTCAACCAGACCCCATTCAACACCATATCGCCCCTTCTCGCCCTCGAGACTTCTGAATCCGATTCTTCGATGATCTCTCAGACGGCCACCCAGAGCTCATATACGTGCTGAACCTGGTCCGCACAAAGCACGACAAGACGGCTCGGAGGTACATGCTCATCCGATCCCAACCAGCCACATCTACCACTGAGTTCTCTGACCCGGCTCGTCCCGTGTTCGCAGGGGTGCCGTTGTCAAAGCGATGGCCATTTGCACGCGCCATCCGTTCATTCAGATCTTCAAGGCGAGTATCGCCGCCGTCTTTCCGTCTCCTCCACTCACCCTAACGACAGCCCGTCCTCCTACTCGCCTTGGATGACTACAAGTTTGCCAGCCCTTCACAGGACTGTCTGGCCCGCCCGTTTGATGCCATCAACTCCATGGACGTCACCGGTCCCCCCGAACTAACCCGATATGAGAAGCTCGTCATGCGCGCATCCGAGCGCAAAGACATCTTTGGCAAAACGTTTTCCTTCCCAAAGATTCCCGATCATGCACCCAACTCGAATGGCGCTCACGGAAAGCCGCAACACAAGACCACGGGGTCGCATTCCAGTGGGGACAGTATACTTATTCGACGTCATCCTCCTGGTGAGGGCACGCGCGAACGCTCCATGACCGGGAGTAGCGTCGCCAGTTCTCATCCGCACCCACCCAGCTCGTCCGATTCGTCTTTCTCCCTTGGTGGCGGTGCGGTCTGGGTTGGCGATGAAAGCGTCATTGTAGACAATCAGGTTGGCGTTGCGATTGGAGGTGGTTCTGGCAACTTGGCCCCCGCCACCCCAGCCAATCGGGGCCGCAGATCGACTAACGCATCATCCTCATCATCATCGCATAGTTTCGCTCGAGAGCAAAACGCCTACAACGGCGCGATACCCACGACCTCGGACCCACATTTGCGCTCTGGTTTATCCAAAGATACCCATTTTTTCCAAACGACCATAGCCTACAAAGGTCATCAGTTACCCATCAAGCTCCCCCTTGCCACGTTTCCCGAGGAAGTCGGTGATGTCAGTTCACGACTATTCCTCTACTTCGCCTGACGTGGACTGACGCCTTGCATATACCCCAGTATTCCTTAATTCAGTTAATGCAAACATTCTCTGCACTGATTGTGACCGTTTCTGGATCACACCATCCGCATTTACACACAAATGGATAACTTACTCATCCCATAATAATTCTCTTCAATGCACTCGTCACTGGAAAGCCTATCCTCTTTAGGTCATAACATACCCGCAGGTCAAGTGGCCAACTATGTGTTGTCAGCATGTGCATTGGGTTCAGGATGTGGAACGATCCTGAGGGGTTTCATCGAACGCGCATTTCCATATGCTGGGTTGGCGGGGGGTGACGTAAGTTGGGGCGTTGCTCGAGAGTGCGAACGGACTCTGATGGCATGTGGATCTATAGACCAGCATACATTGCAGGCGTCACGAATCCGACATTTGAGACATCGGGATTATGGGACCTGCTGATGGACATTGGGACTGGTCAAGTAGTGGTCTCCAAGGACATCCATATCTCTTTCCCCGTAGCCGCCACACCTCCCGTCATCGTTCCCCTAGTCGCTCACTCAGGCGTGGTTCGTGCTGAAAACTCGGTGGCGAGCGAAGAAGAAATTGCACGGATAGCCACGCGTGACGGGGCTCAATCCAACCAATAATCGGATTTTGCAGCACGGCCTGATAGTTTGGATGATTTGTTCATCGAAGACGTACGTGCTCTCTTGACGGTGGAAAGCGCGGAAATTGATTGGCCGTGTTTTCCAGCTCATTTTTACCATCACGTCACACTTTGGTGAGACGCTGGTGAGGTAACACATGAAAGGATTCGTGCGGCTTGCATCGAAGTACGAGGAAGTAGCGACTGGATCAACTACCTTGGGGTTCGCGAGTGTTCCTTTCACTGAAGGAATACTTTGGAGCGGCGGTGTATTTCCAGACGAAGTCCTTGCGGTCAGAGAATTGGCCACCAACGCAAGCCGTATCGAAGGTTGGCAAAGGACAAAGACCTATCAGTACTGCACGATCGTACGTGCCATGTGATGAATATTTCATCCCGACGATATCTTACAGAGGGACAGGACTTTCAAAAGTATCGCGTCACGGACGCGATCCAAGGGTTCGATCTCATGCATCAACTTTCCCGCCTCCGCCTTGCAAAAAATCTTCCTGACTCCGAGGCTGAGCTGATCATCCGCACCATCTCGGAGAATGTCCGGTCATACGAACAGGTCGTCGAGGTATGCCGTTCTTTGTCTACTGGACAATACAAGAAGGAAGTTTAATTGGCGTTCATCAGGTAGCTGTTGGCGCATACGGCCCCTCATGTTGGAGGACTACTGCCTCTCAGCTTTTGCTTATTCCATCAGCACGATTCTGTGCGAGAAGCAACGGTGGACATTTTCAACGAGTTGAGAGCACACCCGGTAATCTAGTTCATTCCTGTACACCGCACGGCAACTCACGCATCTTCCTTGGGTCACAGGTCGGAGTGATATTTCTCCAAACGCTCAATCACTTTCAGCGCTATGCTTACGTGCGACAAGCCTATGCTCGGGAATGTCGCTCAAAAGAGGGTGGGTCC
>JBBPNN010001001.1:0-13131 GCA_038090935.1 Hortiboletus campestris | reverse complement strand
GCGCCATTCCTCAAGGGATCGTATGACCGCGAGGAGTTCGCGATCATAGATATCGTAATTTCGCTCAGCCGGAGCGAAAGTCTTGGAGTAATAGGCGCAGGGGTGGAGATCTCCATTGCCATCCTTCTGCATCAGGACAGCACCTGACGCACAGAGAGAAGCATTTGTCATGACAAAGAACGGATGGTCGGTGTCGGGGTACCACAGTACTGGTCGACTCAGGAACGCCTTCTTGAGTTTCTGAAAAGAAGCCTCATGGTCCGGCAACCATTGCCATTGGGCTCCCTTCTTAGTCAAAGAAAGGAGCGGTTGCACGATGTTAGAAAAATCGGGGATGAACTTCCTATAGAAATTGCAGAAGCCCATGAATGAGCGTACTGCACTAACAGATCGTGGAGTGATCCATTCCTCTATGGTGGTCAGTTTCACAGGGTCCATGGAAACTTGACCTTTCCCGACAATCAGGCCAAGGTACTCAGCCTTGGGTGCACAGAACGTGCACTTTTCCAGTTTGATGCCCAGCTTATGCTCACGAAGGCGTTGGAGAACAAAACGAACTCGTTTGACATGTTCGTCATAATCTCTAGAATGAACCATGAGATCATCCATATAAATGATGAGCCAACCTTCCACAAGGTAGTCGGCAAAGATGTGGTTTGTGAAAGCCTGGAATGTTGGCGGTGAGTTACATTGCCCAAAGAACATTACGGTCGGCTCAAAGAGTCCAAGAGGGGTGGTGAAGGCAGCCTTCCATTGATCCTTGGGGTGGATGCGAATATTGTTGTAGCCCCAATGGATGTCAAGTTTAGTGAAGTACCTAGAGTGCTTCAAGGTGTCGATCAAATCAGCGATACGAGGAAGAGGGTAAGCATTCTTGATCGTGTGGGAATTGAGATACCTATAGTCCTGGCAAGGACGGTAGGTTCCATCCTTCTTCGGTACAAAGAAGAACGGAGAAGCCTGGGGAGACTTCGATGGCACGATCTTTCCTTCTCATAGATTTTCTTCGACAAACCCTTTCAACGCCTCCATCTCCTTAGGGTTCAAGGAGTAGTTCTTGGCTCGCTTCGGCACAAATGAGTCGTCAAGTTCGATGGTGTGGTCGAAAGGTTGATGGGGAGGAAGAGGAACATCTTTGGCTTTCATGAAAACATCACGAAATTCAGCGAATTCTGGTGGGAGTTCGACGACCTTCTTTTCTTGGTCGGCAGCGATGGAGGTCAAGATGGTGACCTTATTGATTTCCAAGGGAGGAAGCACTTCCATGGCCACGGCTAAATCATTGACCAACTGATCGAAGATAGCATCCTCGGAGACCGAGTTATAATGTAGGAGGTATCACTAAGTTTCGGCATCCTCCTTTGGTTGTGAGATCCCTTTCCTGCTCGGAAGAGAGATCGTTCCGGTTGACCAGTCGATGGTCAGATTGTTGTGGCAAAGCCAAGGAAGTCCTAGGATGACCTCCTCATTAGTTTGAACAAGGTAGAAAAGTCGTTTCTCCACGTTCTCTCCGATACGAAGGTGAGTAATCGTCGTCCTTCATATTAAACCTCCTTGGTTGACGGTTCCGTCCATGTTGTGAGCCGTCAGAGGTTTTGGCAACCGTTGCGTGTCCCATCCAAGACGATGGACGAGAGCTGTGCTTATAAAGCACCCCATAGCCCCATAGTCGATGAGGGCATGTGTTTCAGCGATTTTCCTGTTTGATCCGGACAGAGTAATAGGAATGGAGATTGATCTCGCATTCTTCCCAGATACAAATACAGGCACTATAGTAAAGGAGGGTAAAGACGCTGATACTTTCCCTCCACTCAAAAATCCTGTGGTCCCTTGTTAGCCCCGTCGTTGTGATATAAAATATGAGGCTCAATGGGTTCTTCTTCATCCACTACTAGTCTAGCCACACTTTCAGTGGCATTGACCAGGGTTCCATCTTCGTCGGCTGCTCCATAAATGATCTTAAGGGAGTTCACCGCCTCTGCGTCGGAGATATTGAGTGTTCGAGTGTACTCCTGTAGTGACGATGGAGGAGATGTTGTGGCGACTCGAATTCTCGGAGCTGAAGGAGCGGGAACTCGAGAAGGGGAGCTTCGAGTATTCCCGGAGCGGGGATGTTTGCTAGAACAACATCCGACCTTGTGACAAACAAAGCACTTATTGTTTCAGAAGTGCTCGGCTCGTTGAGCGGGAGAGAGCCGGATAGCGTCGATGTCCATAGCATAGGGATCCCGACAAGATGAGGAGGTATTGGAAGAGTGCTGATTACCTCCAGAAGGAACGTATGTAGTAGTGCCAGAGTGAAGTTTCTTCAAGCGCTGGACCACGTCGTAAAACTGAGCGGCCTTGTCAAGCCACTTTTTGGCCGTTTTTGGTTCTTCATCAACCGCGGCCATTCGGAAGGTGAGATCCGCGGATACTGCCTTCTTGAGCATGTCTTTCAAGACAAACTCATCCGTTATCCTGCTCCGACCCATTTCGAGTTCGAAAGCAGAGCGGAATCCATGGAAGTCTCCTTTGAAGGGCAGTCCTTCCATGCGTATGTTGCCTAAGGCTGCGCGAGCCTTGCCCGTTTGATCTGAGGGGAAGAAAACCTGGGCGAAGTTGTCCGAAAACTTCTCCATGGTCTTCTCACTTGCTGATACATCAGGGTTCAGCATCTTCTTTAACCAGCCCTTAGAGAAGATAGCACCGCGTCCCCTACTCATCTTGTTGCAAAGAGTGAGTATCTTCATTTTGTCGGTGCTAAATCGTGGAGACATCTGAAAGTATGCCTCCATGGTGAGTGCCCATCGTTGAGCGTCCTTGTCCCTGCCAGAGAAGTCGTCTGGCAGTCTGGCCTTGAGTTCAGCCCCAATAGCTTGACATTCGTCAGCCATGTCGTCGTCGTCAGAATGGTATTCGTCGTCTGATGGAGTGTCGGAAGGGGGAGATGGTGGAGGTGCAGGATCATAGAGGGGAGAGTTCGAGGGGAAGTGTTGGGTAGAAGGAGAGTGGGAAGGAGGAAGAGCTGGAGCACGAGTTAGTGGAGTGAAGGAGGGGGTTGGCGAATGCGAGGGGCCAGGTATACTCCTGCCTGAACTCGTATGAGAAAGACGCGGAGTTGGTTCTCTATGAACTGGTGAGAGTTCTGGTGGAGCAGGAGCAGATCTGGTTCAAGAGGTAAGCTCAGAGTCTTCTTCGTCTCTTTCTTGTCCACAGAGGAGATGTTCAAGATTGATCCTACGTGTGGTGGTGGGGATGGTCTCGTCCTTCTACCAAGTGGTAGGGACAGAAAAGCAGTTAGTTCTTTTGTTACACTAAGCATAGAACCTAGCTTTATCCAGAGGAGTCACGTGATGAACGACGGAGAAAGTCAGAAGGTTTCTGCCCAAGGTCTTATATTACCCTTGTGGTGCGAGGTGGAATCGAAGAGTCTACTGCACTTGATAGGCGAAGAGACTATGAGAAAGGTCTCGACAAGTAGACTCGTGAGTCCACAAGCGGATTGGGCTAGATACTACACTTGTATTGCGTAGAACTAACTGGGGAATAGTACAAGTACACTGGGCGTTTATGTATATACGTATGAGCAGACCCTGAATAAGGAGTCCTAAAGGGGAAATGGAACAGCGGAGCGCCGTTCTAGAAGAGGATATGTCCATAAAGGAAACTGGGTCAAGGGGAGGAACAGAACGGAACAGAACAGAACAAAAGGAAGACATACTGTGGACTGTGCAAAGGTTCAGGAGTCCTGGTTGGAATAGAAGATCAGAAGGTGAACGGGACTCTGTCTATGAGTCAAAAGAATCAGAAGGCAAATCGAAGAAATGGAGGAAATTGGAATCGGGGTCATCGGGAAAAGCAGAAGAAACCCATGAGGCGAACTCGTGTTCCTCAGCCTTGGACATCCAGGGGATTTCTGTAACAATGGCCTTTATCTCTCATTACTGCAGATTGCACCATTCGTTCCCACAATTATATCACTATTGTACCACCTTCTCTATTTAGAAGGATATCACAACACATACAAATAGTAGCTAGACACTACTTAAACCTGAGTACTTTCATACTCAGAATCTAAGCTCTTCTCTCCTCCCACCGAGTGAATAGCTACTTGCAACAGTCCTTCATACTGTGAAGTACATAAGTGAGTATTCTCCTCACTGGTTCACCCTTTCCTGTTGTCTCTGCACCCAGCGAGAACTTGCACTCTCATTACCATCAACCTATCAGTGCATATCTCCCACTGATTCATTACCCTTCTTGCCCCTGCATAATCAGGTTATCCCAATAGGTTATGAGCCTGCTTAAAGAGCAGTTCGTCATTTTGCTAGCACCAATGCCTGCTATCTTTTTGCGATATGGTTCATGGTTGGTTGAAGGATTCACAATGACCTTGTCTATGGTCGCCACTGCATTTAACTACACACTTACTCAACCTATCGTTGAGGAGGATGGACTCTTAGAGTTCACTGCACAATCTGGGAGATTGGTAGTCAATTGCTTACGCGATGGCTTTCAATTTTATCTTAATACTGAGACTCCAGACGCTTACATCACTCTTGCTGTTGTCCTTCATTTAGGACCATGTGAGTTGGAGTCCACCTCAGAGTCGCAAGATCCACCTCCATATCCTGCAACCAAGTCTTCTCAGTTGATCCCTCCTGGTGTTCCATTCCTTTTGCCTTGCCCTATTTGTTCTCTTCCTTTGGAACGAGGACAGATTTGTAACCATGATGACCAAGGAGCTGTTATAGTTCAATGCTACAGTCCAGAACTAACTTGTTCAGAACTGTATCAACAACCTTTCATTGTGCATAGGATTATTTCATCGCAGCCTCTTACTGCTTTCAATTCTTTGCCACCTACTGCACCTCCAACCTCATCCCCATCCTTGCATCATTCTATACCCACTTCTACACCTCCTAACACTCCATCACCTACATTGTCAGAACAACATGCCTACTTTGACTCTAGAGTTACCCCAGAATCCCCTCCCTCATCAATGGGAGAACTTCACGACCATTACCTCGATGGACTCGCACAGTATGGACTTGGTACCGCTTTCAGCTGATCCTGTGCTCAAGGAAGGATTACCTCCTCCACAAGTCGTGGAACTTCAGTTCGCACAATTCCAAGATCATCAGAGACTGGGTCCGGGAGATTGGAAAATGTGGCGGACACGTCATCCCATTGAGGATCCGTGAAAGAATTACCACGGAGACAATGAAAAAGAAGAACTGCAAGACGCCCACCTGGAACTGACATTCCAGAGTTGGAAGTATCGAGCTCTGACTGAGCTTCAGGTAAAGCGAGCTGACCACCTGGTCTATCCTATTCAGCTTAGACCTTGCGAGACTCTCTGGGACCTTGATCAATAGTTTCATCTATGCAGATGAGACTATTGGCTCAGCTTATGAGGGTGCTGGTTGGGCTTTCCCCACCGGATGTATTACCACTCTCTTGCCACTCACATTCATTTCCAAGGCTACGAAATTCTTCTTTGTGCTCATTTTCCTCCAACCATCTCACATTCTTGAGGATTCTCTAGAACTGAACTGGTGTATTCCTGGAGACTACTACGACTTTGGCTATTTCACCAAGTTCGAGGCACCAAGGCTATCTCATTGGAACAAAGCCTTCAACACTCACTATTGGAATTTTTTCCATCGTGATCCCAAGTATCATGCTCAACACCACTTACAGTGTTTAATCAAGTCAGCCAAGACCTCTGATGAGCTTGATTCGATATATGAAGGTCTTAAAACACAACCTTTGGGAAGACAATGTCGAAGAGCTGCTACAGAAGGAGAAAGACGTCGACAGATTCTCCAGCATAGTTGATCTATTAGCTGAGATGTCTATTCCTTCTGATTGGCCTTTATCTGGACTAGAAAACCTTAACTATTCTTCTTCTTTTGAATCATCTTACTCAAATTTTCTTGAACTTAACAGTCACTCTCACATACTATATCTCCCTTACTGTTCTTTGGACATTGATCAGATTTGTGTACAGAGAGGTACCCTTACCAATTTATATATTGGTAACCTGCATTACTTTGTAGAGTTGTGTTTCGATTTCTTCGAATCACATGCCTCTTTGCCGATGCCTAATCAGTGCCAAGAAACACCTACACAAAGTTTGATATTTAGTAAGGAGAAACAGAGATTGTACTGGGTTTTGAGAAAAGGGTATGGGAAGAAGTATAGATGCTTTCACCAGATACCAGGATCAGGATCAGGGGCTACCATTTCTTTATTATCTTTTCTGGCTGCATCATTCATTATTGACGACATCTTTTCAGATCTCCTCTAAATGGCACTCCCCGTCTCTGAAGTCAAGTTTGACACAAACCTCATCAGTCGCATCCCCATCCTCGTTGGACAAGAGAACTTTGATGTTTGGCGACTTAGGATCCAAACCACACTCTCCTCTATGCTGCTCAGACTGCTGCGCCTGACCAGGCAAAATGGAAGTTGCTAGACAAGCGCATACTTGGTCTCATGGCCAGTACGATCAACGATTCCTTGCTTACGCATGTGAATTATGAATGGGCAGACCCTGCAACCTGCCCTTCTATTTCAAAGGCTCTCTGGGATCGCCTTAGAGGACTTTTTGGAACTGTTGGACTCCCTGGACAGTTCAATCTGTTCTACCAGGCTCTCCAACTTCACATTGATCCTTCCAACGCCAATTTGTTGATAAACTCCTATCATACCCAGTTCCAGAAGCTTACCAAAGCTGGGTTTAATCTCCCCAAAAGCCTACATGCTATAATTCTCCTATCTGGTCTTCCCAACAACTACTTCACCCTCACTTCCACTATCATGCAGACTGTTGAAGCTGCTAACTTCAATATGAACACCGTCTCATCGTGGATACTCATGGAGATGGACCTTTGTGCTATGCGCAAACCTCTCCATGCCCAGGTATCTCAGGCAGATTCTGGAGGCCAACCCCAATCTTCTGTCAACTAGACCAACATGATTAAATGCGGCCCTCCACATCAAAATCAGTGGAGAAGCCAGACCCCCTCATATCAGCCAAGGACGTTTACTTCTAACTACCAATCTCCTGGCGGTTATTCTAACCAGCCTCAATTGGGTTCTGCAAACCTGAACCAGAAGAAAGGTAAAGGTCCTGCCAAATCCAGACAACCTGGTAAGGGACAGAAGAAGGACCAGTTTAAGAAGCGACAGGATACTAAGGGCAAAGTTAAAGTGAACGAGGTAACATTTGCTAATGAAGTTGTCATGGATCCAGAATATGTTGAAGAAGATTTTCTTCCTCCTAGCTTTATGCAGGAAAATCAAGACATGGATGACTTCTTGTCTACCATCGTACACACAGGTTAGAGAGATGAAGAAGACAACGGGATGAATGTAGCTGGGCTGTCTTCAATGCCCTTTCAATACAGCTCCTTCAAGGAATGTCCTTTCTGAAGGAGCTATCGCTACATCTGGGACACCAACAACAATGAAGAAAAAGGAGAAGAGAAAAATGATTTCTTTTTCTCTTGGAGGCCTTGCCAGCTCGTCCTCTCATTTTGACAATATTGACTTGTTGAATGAGACTCATATCCAGGCACTTCTCCCATCTACACCTTTGGCAGTAGCCATGGCAACCCCACAAGACTTAGAAGAGCGCTTACCCAATTACAATGTCAATGTCATGTACAGATATGATAACAAATGTGATGGGCTTGACTATTATCACAGTGCTTTTGCACTAGGGGGAGTTTCTGACAAAGAGTTTGCTCAACACCACTGGATGATTGACAGTGGTTGCACCAATCATCTTTCTCCTTTTAAAGATGACTTTGCACATCTACAGTAGGATTGCAAACCCATTATGCTGTTGTTGCTAACGGACACAAAGTTCCTATGTATGGTCCGGGTAAGATCATTATTCAGCCAAAAGATATTTGAGCAGAACCCATTGTTCTCTCAGAAGTGTGGTATGCGCCACATGCAGGACACAGACTTTTGTCTGTTCCTACACTTACTAGCCAAGGCTATAAGTGTACAATCAACAATCATGAATCCAACATCTGGGACACAAACGAGCGTTTGGTTATACAGGCCCTTGCTCTATCTCCAAACAATAACCTCCATTGGTTTCAGTCATCTCGGATTACTCCAACAGATGGTTCTATCAACTTGCTTGTTAAGGAAGACTCTTATGATCTTTGGCACCAATGTCTTGAACATCCATCCAAGAACGTTCTTTGTGTCGCTCCTTCTCATGTTACTGGTCTATCCACTGTCGCTCCACCAGACAAATCTTCTTCCTGCAAAGGCTGTGCCTTGGGGAAGATGCATGATCATCCATATCCACCTTCAGGTAAACATGCTACTCGTCCTCTTGAACTTGTCCACTCAGATCTTGTTGGCCCAATGCCCACGGAATCTCAAGTTCATGCACGTTATATTCTTACTTTCATTGATGATTTCTCTAGTTTTGCAGTTGTTGCGTTTTTGCACACCAAGGATGCTGTTTTGCAGCACTTCCAATCAATGGTTTCTTGGGCTGAAACCTTTACTGGTCACTCGCTCACCTCTGTACGTTCAGACCAAGGGGGGGAATTTATGGCTGGGACGCTTCAGTTGTTCTTTCAGTCCAGAGGCATCACTCATCAGACCCCTGTTCCTCAGACCCCTCAGCAGAATGGTCGTGCAGAGAGGTTCAATCGAACTTTGCTTGAAAAAGCTGAAGCCATTCACCAACATGCATGTCTGCCACATTCTTTCTGGAAAGATGCTGTTGAGACTGCACTCCATATCTATAATCAACAACTGATGCATTGTCATGATTGGGAGATTCCCGTTGAACTTTTCAATGGAGACAAACCTGATGTTTCCTACTTCAGGATATTTGGAACACATGCATATGTTTTTATATCTCTGGAACAGCGACAAGCTAAGTTGTCTCCCAAGTCTGAGGAGATGATTTTTATTGGGTATGAATCTAACACTAAAGGCTATCGCTTTTGGTCTAAAGATAGGAGATGCGTGTTCATTTCAATGAATGCCATCTTTGATGAGAAAGTCTTTCCTTATTGTCTCGGAGACAAAGAAGACAGACCTACCCCTATTCCAGTTGAAGAAGACTCCATAGATGACCTTACTAAGGACGACACTCGACAAAGGGATCCGGAACCCTCTCGAGATATACTCATACCTATACCATCAATTTCATTAGAATTAGGCCATCAACCCAATCAACCACGTCCGTATGATGATGGGCATTCATCAGGATCACGACCACCATCCATGACTCCTTGGGAACCACCAGAGCTTTTATCACCACTCTTCTATGACTCCCCGGAATCTTCTACCGATCCACCATCCTATCATACTTCACCACTTTGACCTGCTGTAAAACGGAATCAACCCGAAACAGGTCATCGGAGCTCTATTATAGATTGCCATCAGCATAAGCATTATATGGTTATAGATTCGCCTCCTGAAGAGGAGAGACAAGGATCTTTGGATCTCTTACCCCAAACCTGGTTACCTTCCCATCAACATGTTGACGAGACCTTACCTGAGTTTAGGTCACGACCTCATCAGCATCACCCTACTAGGGATGAATGGTCCACTTTTAGACCTGTTGCTGAACAGAGATGATCCTCTCACATTCCCGTGCCCAGGATTCTTCCTGATAATGCACATGGGGATAGACCAGCTATTCAGATCGAGAAAGATATGTCACAAGGCCTTGATACTATCCAGGAGGAGCCAACCAACACGATGGACATCACTCTGACTAACGAAGAGGGGGATCTTGGACAAATGTATAGTTCCAAGTGGATGAGACAGCTTTTCAACATGGCTGTCAGATCAGGTTCTATTCCTAAACAGTACCGAGACATTCTAAAACTCTCCAAACAGAAACAGAACTTGTGGATGATTGCAATGCAGGAGGAGATTAAGTCCCTCTCTGATCACAAGGTTTGGATATTGGTAGACCTACCTAAGGGTCGTAAACCCGTCAAAGGGAGATGGGTATTTGCTGTAAAATCTGACAGTCACAAGAAAGCTAGATTCATCACAAAAGGATTTATGCAAGTCTTTGGAATAGACTATGAAGAAACCTTCTCTCCAGTTGCAAGGTTTGAAACCTTCCGACTTCTTATTGCACTAGCCACACTTCACAATTGGGAACTCGAAGCCCTAGATGTTAAAACCGCCTTTCTCTTTGGCAAGCTGGATGAAGAAATTTACTTGGATCAACCAGAAGGTTTCGTAGTAAAGGGTCAGGAGAACAAGGTTTGTCGCTTGAGGAAAGCGATATATGGTTTAAAGCAAGCTGCCCTTCAATGGAATAAGCAGCTTCACCATTCTCTCCTGGAGATGGGATTCCTCAGATGCAAATCTGACCCAGGAACATATTTCAAGATCATTGGTGATGATTTAATTGTCCTACTCATTTACATTGACGATGCTTTATTCATGGGTAGTAACAAGACACAAGTCCTTGCCCACAAGTCTCAATTCATGAAACATTGGGAATCAAGAGATCTTGGTCAAGCAACCGAGTACTTATGTAGGTATGAGGATCACTAGAGATCACAAGAAGTGAGTGATTACTCTAGACCAAACCTGCTATGTGAAGAAAGTCATACAATGATTTGGTCAAGAGAATTGCAAGCCGGTCTCTGTACCTCTTCCTACCAGATATAATTTGAGACCCAACTCTAACCAAGATCAGTCAAATCCTACTCTTCACAGTCGCTATCAGTCGGTCACTGGATCACTGTTATATATCATGCTGGGTACTTGACCAGACATAGCCTTCGTGGTTATCAAAATGTCTCAGTTTTTGTCAAATCCGACGGAAGAACATTTGCAAAAGGCACTCTATATCATGCACTATCTATCATCCTTTCAGGATCTTTGCACCTTGTACTCTGAACATGGTGACCAAAATGGCTTATGTGCTTATTCTGATACAGATTGGGCTGGTGACATTGAAACATCATGTTCCACTACTGATTATGCCATCTTCTTAGGAAACAGCATTGTATCATGGCTATCTAGGTGACAATGACGAGTTACACTTTCTTCCACCAAAGTGGAATATCGTGGCATGACCCAGGTTGCTAAACAACTTTGCTGGATATGTACATAATGTCTATGAAGAATTACGATTCAAGATAGGTCCACTACCACTTTGTGTTGACAACCAAGGTGCTATGTTCCTCACTTTGAATCCTGCTCAAGAAGGTCATACAAAACATGTTCACATGACCGACCACTATATTCATGAAAGTGTAGAGTTTGGAGAAATCAAACTTTACTATGTGCCTACCAATCAGCAGTTCGCTGATATCTTCATGAAGAATCTAGGCAAGCAGAAGTTCAAAGATGGAAGAAAGGCTCTTCAACTTTTTCCCTTTAAATCATAACATGATCAGTGAGGAGGAGTGTTGAGAATTCTGGTATTTCATATTTTAATATTCAATTCCTGATGCCAGATTCTAGAGCAGTCTATGACCTCATCTTTATGCTATCCATATTACTCACCATTATTAGATAAGCTACCCTTATCTTTGGTCTAGACTATGACATCATCATGTCATAAGATGTGATACACATTTCATTATATGTTTCACATTCTGCTACATGTTTTATCCCTTTATCTCTTACACGTTTTATCTCTGAAACATGTATCATGTACTTCAGTGTTTCATCACTGAACACTATAAAAGACATGGCCTTAAGCCTGTCTCAATAATGATAACAATTACTTTTGTCCTTCACTCCATCCTCTCACTCAGATCCTCTGAGGATAACTATCCACTATCCTCTTTCTCTGAAGACATCTCTTAATGTGTTCTACACTTGAGACATTCTTTGTTACCAACCATCAACCTATCAGTGCGTATCTCCCACTGATTCATTACCCTTCTTGCCCCTGCATAATTGGGTTATCCCAATACTCCCATCCACTAAGAACATACAAAAAATTGAGGCTGAAGCTACAAGCAACGAGGCAGTTCTGTGAATGAAATCCCTTGCAATTGTGGGTCACATCCCGATCAGCCACAAATGGTGTGCATGCAATATGAGTTCCATCAATGGCACCAATGGCATCTTTGAAGTAAGGATATACAGTGGGGTCGTTGAGAACGCAGGTGGAGACAAGATCATCAGAACGTGGTAGCTTGACATATTTGGTATATACTCTTGTCGTTGAGAAGGCATCTACAGTAACATCTTGTGGAAGTATCTGGTGATGTCCAAGTTAGAGATATTTGGGGAGAAAAGAAAAAATGAACTTGGAAATTGTGCTGTTGAATCGCTGAAAGTGCTCTCCAACGTGCCTGCACAATAAACCAGTTACACAGGTATACAAGAATTATTGGGATAACCCAATTACACAGGGGCAAGAAGGGTAATGAATCAGTGGGAGATACGCACTGATAGGTTCTAGGTTGGTAACAAAGAATGTCTCAAGTGTAGAACACTGATAGAGACGTCTTCAGAGAAAGTGGATAGTGGATAGTTATCCTCAGAGGATCTGAGTGAGAGGAGGGAGTGAAGGACAAAAGTAAATGTTATCGTTATTGAGACAGGCTTAAGGCCATGTCTTTTATAGTGTTCAGTGATGAAACACTGATGTACATGAGACATGTTTCAGATATGAAACGTGTAAGAGATAAAGGGATAATACACGTATCAGGGATGAAACATGTAGCAGAATGTGAAACGTATAGTGAAACGTGTATCACATCTCATGACACAATGATGTCATGGTCTAGACCAAAGATAAGGGAAGCTTATCTAATAGTGGTGAGTAATATGGATAGCGTAAAGATAAGATCATAGACCGCTCTAGAATCTGGTATCAGAAATTGAATATCTGAATATGAAATACCAGAATTCTCAACACTCCTCCTCGCTGATCATGTTACGATCTTCAAGGGGTAAAGTCGAAGAGCCTTTCTTCCATCTTCGAACTTCTGCTTGCCTAAGTTCTTCATGAAGATATCAGCAAACTGCTGATTAGTAGGCACATAGTAAAGTTTGACTTCTCCAAACTCTACACTTTCACGAATATAGTGGTCGGTCATGCGAACATGTTTTGTACGACCCTCTTGAGCAGGATTCGAAGCAAGGAACATAGCACCTTGGTTATCAACACAA
>JBBPNN010001000.1:0-13147 GCA_038090935.1 Hortiboletus campestris | reverse complement strand
ACCGGGGAAACTTCAAGTCTTACCGTTGCCCAAACGCCAACTTATATTCCAAGTGCGGTCTTCACATTTCGGACGACATTTTCACCCGAGTTAAATTCTGCAAAACGCGTCGTGACTGGTAAATGTCCAGGGTGAGTCAGAGAGTGGACACTGTGCGGACATTGACAGCACGTGACTTGATATCCGACGTGTTGTTTGGTCCATTATTTGGTTGTAGTTGAGCTTGCTCTCTTTCTCGACTGCTACGATTTTACGCTCCTTGACGTCCAGCTTGCCCAGCGTGTAACTTACGATTCGATACGATTATCCTCCTTCGATGGGTTTATTCAAGAAATTCTTTTCAATCGGTAGCAGGAGATCCAAGAAGCGGTCAGCGGTGGATCCTGTCCAGGAGCACCTTAAGCCATCACCCGCCGACGATACAGAGGCAGCACTCAGCCGCCTGTTGCGTTCCTCATCTGGCCGATGTGCAGCAGTATCGCAGATTGGTTTAAGCTCTCTGCCCCCCCTCCGTAAGTTCACCCGTAACTATTCGTTGCTCCTGGCTCAGTATTCAATATTCAACATTCAGCGCACCCCATTGACTCGGTCATCCCTCCTCCAAAATCATCGTCCACAACCCTTGCTAGTATTTCTGCTCGTAGCACCTACTCTGTCACCATCCACAGTCGGACCGTACACAGTCGTACCGAGTTCCCAAATGCGTACCCCCCAATGGATGTGAGCTTCACCCCAAAACGGCCACTCGCGGACTCGGCCCGCCGTCGTTCCAAGAGTGTGCCCATCACACCCCGAGACAAGAATCGTCTCCTGGCTCTTCGTCAGGACCCTTCGGTAGCAAGCCTTTTAAACCATTACGATGACGAAGGACACCTCAATTCTGCTCTCTTCTCAAACACCCCTTCCCCTAGCAAGGAGGGACCTGTTCAAAGGCGTCGTACAGGGTCCACTTTGCGACAGTTACTTGGACATCCATCCGCTCCAGAATTAAGCGACGACAGCGCCGAGGGTGACATATCCTGGGCAGAAAGATTTCTTGGGTCAGCGTGGAATACATTCTGTCACTGCCAGATACTGACGAGATATTTAGTGAGACTGACGGCAGTTCCTCAGTGTCTTCCATTGGCCCCCGGACCCCCGCCGACACTTATTTCACTCACACTCATTCTATCGATGACGAAACTGCACCCTCCATTGAATGCGATACCTCCGCCGCTAATCATCCAACTTTCTCCTCACTTGAAGTTGAACTCAGTGTCTCCACCGACCTTGCACACCCGCAAGCACTCAATTCGCCATATGAGAACTCCATGTCACCCCAACGCGCCTCTCAGATCTTCGGTTTCCTTGGCGACAAGAAGAGGGCTCATGATGGTCCGGTTTCGAGGCTTCCCCAACTCAAGACAACTACAGCCCACTACCGACGCTTTTCGGCCGAATCCTCTATTAGCGATACCAAACACTCTCATATCCCTCTTCGTCGCAGCAACACCCATATCCCCCAACCCACTTCACCTACCAGTCCGCGACATTCTTCTCTTGCCTCCGATGTGAGCAGGTCTCCACCGTCTGCAGCTGCTGCAGTATTTTTGCCACCGCAGCTCGAGGATGATGAATCTACACTCCTAAAACCCGCCATTACCCAACACACAGGACAAAGTAGTCGCGGTCCTTGTGGTCCTCGCGCTCTTTCCAAAATACCCTCACGACAAAGCACAGGGTTCCTGTCAGTTCCATGTGAAGTTAACGACTCTTATCCCGTCACGGAGCAGCCTCTACCCACGCAGTCCGTTTTGGGTGACAAATCGAACACTGATAACAAATACATCAATGTCGCCGTCGCTCGACCCCGTGAAGTGCATTCTCAGATACCCAAGCTGAGAACTGCATCAGGTTCTTCAAGTAGTTCCGCGGAATCAAAGCACGATCCCACTATCAATTCTCCGCGGCAACATCCTCTTGCTTTGCAGCCCGGAGTCCAGATGAAGTGCAAGTCAACGGAGGCTGTGTTTGCAACAGGCGTTACATTCCATAGCAAGGAGAGTGATGTGATATCTCGTCTCCCTCAACCTGTCACACCAGTTCGACCATTTGCGCTTCACTCACATCACCTGCGAGAGCTACCCTCTCCGGCATCTTCGTCAGAGCTGTCACCTGTTGCGAAACAAATGATGGCCAATCTGAGACAACAGCGAATGCATGCCCGTCAGCGGGAGAGACAGGCAGGAAGACTGGGCAGCAGTCAGAACAGGATTCGGTATTGAGCTCGACGCATACATCTTTCCTCGACTTTGCTTTGACTGTCAATGAAGGACGCTTCATTAATTTGCGATGTATTAATTATGTCTTACTCGTTCTGTTTCTCTGCTTTTGTTTGCTCTGCGTTATCGCACACTAGGGAATACTTTCTTACAAGATGGGATTGACTGGATTCATTGTCCCATACGACTTTGTATGATCGGAACGACTACCTTCTGATAGGAGCACTGCCACATGGCGCAGGGCCCAAATGCGGCTGCCACCGTGACAGTGCCGTGGGAGGGTGAGTCGGAACTTGCTCCTCCTCTCGCTTCCAGCATAGTCAGTCCTCGCAGCACCCGGTGTTGTGATATATTTCTCGAGTAAGGCATTGTGCTATTCTCCGACTGTCTTTTCAGATTTGCCTCGTCCGAGATGATACCGCCGTATGGAGCTGTAGAGACTGGAGTCCCAGGCATTTACACCGAGCGTCGTGGCGGAGAAGATAACGAACACTCTGCTCTGCTCGGAAATGAGGCTGTCCTGAAACTGAAAGAAGGTCATGCGAGCATTATCAGCTCTATCAGTAACCTCTCAAACACGATCATTGGAAGCGGTGCGTCATTTTCTGCCTTTGTGGTCGTGTGCCCGGAGGGTGACCACCGGTGACTGACGGTCTCGGATCCTTAGGTATGCTGACTTTCCCTTTGGTCAGCTTTCATCGTTCTCCGCACTCGAATATCTATACTTAGGTAGCGTATTTCTCTAGGCCATGGCGTCCGCGGGTATCATCCCAGGAATGATCACATGCGCATTCTCTGGGGCGGTTTGCGGCTTTGGCCTGTACCTACTTACCCGCTGTGCACAGGCTACCCCACACCGGCGAAGTTCGTTTTTCGCTGTTTCCCAAATCACATTCCCTCAAGCAGCTGTTTTCTTTGATGCTGCCATTGCCATCAAGTGCTTTGGTGTCTCCGTCAGGTATGTATTGACCAAGAACCAATGTGAGGGAATGTTGACATGTCGATCTTTTACCAGTTATCTCATCATCATCAAGTCGTTGATGCCCAATGTCGTTGCATCAATATTCCATGATTTGATCTCACCAGACACGAATCCCCCAGCATGGGCCTTGTCCGGCCACACCTGGGTTACACTTACTATGTTACTACTTGCACCCCTTTCGTTCCTTCGCAAGCTAGACAGCCTTAGATACGCAAGCTACGTTGCAATATTCTCCGTTGGTGGGTCACGCCGTTAATTCATTGATCAGTCTTGACCAGAGCATGCTTTTGACAGTATACCTGGTCATCATCGTCATCACGTGTTACTTCTGGCCTCTAGAAGGTACCCCGCCAGTAGGCGAAGTCCATTTGATCCATTTCACACCCACCTTCGTGACCACACTCCCTGTGCAAGTGTTTGCGTTTACTTGCGCACAGAACGTGAGGCACACTTTTCGTTGATTTTGGCCCGGTGCTGATGACAATCTAGGTGTTCCCCATTTACAATGAGCTGCAGACTAACTCGCAACAACGCCTTAACACGGTCATCGGCACATCCATCGGTGGGGCTGTGATCGTCTACGAGACTATTGCGATATTTGGTTACTTGACTTTTGGTTCCAGTGTGAGTCGGCGCTCTGTTTTTGCTGCCGTTTTTGCTAATCGTTTCGCCTGTGTCAGGTTGGCGCAAACATTATTGCGATGTACCCTTCCACCTCGTTGTTCATTGCAGTTGGGCAACTGGCCATCGTCCTCCTTATTACGTTCTCCTATCCCCTGCAGGTGCAGCCATGTCGCATCTGCTTAGACAAGGTTTTCCACGGAGGTGTCCTCATTAAGCGAGGATTAGGAGAAGACGAAGAGGACTCGGACGAGCACGCAGGTGGAGACATGAAGATGTTGAAGCATGCACTCCTTACTGGAGGTATTCTCTTACTCGGCTTCATCATTGCTTACAACATGGACAACCTGCAATTGGGTAAGCAACCTGAGAGTACTGCTGATATCTTTGCACTGATTCGCTGACACGGAAAGTTCTCTCATTCGTTGGGTCCACGGGGTCGACGACGGTATCCTTTATCCTCCCAGGACTTTTCTTCTGGAAGGTGAGGCGTTCCCGTGTGATGTTCCCTACCGATACGGTCCTGATGTTTTTCACAGCTCTCCAGGGAGGACCCGAGAGTGAGTCGGCTGCTGAACAGGGGCGCGCTGGCACTGGCAATCTACGGATGCTGCATCTTGGTGTTCTGGTTCGTAATGCATTGGCGAAGGGGTAACATTTCTAATGGCAGTCCCGCAGCCTCGGGTTCAACATTTACCAGGTTATCTACCCATCGTCGAGTAAAGGACTGTCGCACTAATCTTATCCGTGTATTTCCATGTATTTACGGTAGAAACATAAGTAATGGCACTGTTCACCGCCCAGTTGCGAGCGCCAAAGTGTTGTGTTCCCACGAGAGGGGAGTTGTGTGTGGACAGTTGCTCGCTTTGATAGTTTCCCCCTAGACCTACGGATGCATCCACACTTGCATTAGACCATTCTCCCTCCACGACAAGCTCAGGGACGTCCTTGGTGAGCCGGGCACTTGAATCAGCCCACATCTCGTCCACATTTCCTGTCTTTGTCTCATGCGTCGTCTTTAGGTCGTGCGGCAGTCGAGTTAATCACCATGTCTTCTTCCCCGCCCACTATTCTCCCCTCGGGCGCCACGCCAATTTCTTCCAATCCAGATCTACATTCTTCTCTGTTTCCTCTTCCTTCCTCTGCGCCTGACGCCCCGAGCGTCCAGTCACCCTCTCGCTTTGATTCAGAGCCCTTGGCTGATTCCGACTCCACTGGTAGCGCCAATGCCAGCGCTCTCCTAGACGTCGATCCTCAAATTGTCGAGGCCCTCAAAAGTAAAGATAGGATATACGTCCTGAAGCTCGGCGAGCAGATGGAGAGTTTAATCAACGATCGCAGGTTTGTTTATTTTTTTCTCCATCCCCCTGCGAAACTTTACTCTGGGGCTGCGTTTCTCGCACCGTGGGACGTCACACCTTGCCTTTTTCCTTCCCATTTATGATGCAGGCGATCTTTGGCCGTTCTCAGTGCATTTGCTGACGACATCAATTCCGCAGGCCTCGCATTGATCTGATGCCAAACACTTCTTATCAAAGGCTTCTCGTACACAGATGCTCCACCTATCACAGGTTGGCACCAGAAACAGACTCTATCACCAAAGTCATCAGTGTAGTACTCACTTCGGAGAGCAGAATGTGAGTAATGCGCAGTGTGACCCAGCAATCCTCGGACCACTCACACATCGTGTCCCTAGACCTGCTCGCCGCATTGCAGAGCTTGTCCCCGCCCAGTCACCCCCACAAGCCACTTTTAAAATCATGCGTCGATCTCCCACTGACCGCCAACGCCCCAAACCCCACTCGCAAGCCGGCTCGGTGGCCGGTGAGGATGCCGAGCTTTCGGATCCAGAACCATCCGAGGCTGGAAGCCTGGGTGGGCGGAGTAATGCCACCGGGAGTAGCAAGAAGCATAAGACAATTGCCGAACGAGAAGCTGCTTATAATGAGGCTCGTTCCAGGATATTCATGGACTTCAACGAAAAGGAAAGAGGAAAGGAAAAGGACCTCAGCGCTAGCTCTTCTACCGTTAGTCTTACATCAGGTTCGGTGACAAGCGCAGGTGAAACTGGCAGCACGGGCGATATGGACGACTCGGTAAGCTCACCGACGACAGAGAGCGAATGGTCTGGCCCAGTCGTACGGGACAGAAAGGATGGTCGTCGCTCCAATGGCTCATCTTCAAGAAGTCTCCGCTCGACTGGACAAAGCTTCAATGGGTCGAGTAGTTCTCGTGGTTCGAGAGCCCCCTCCCCCTCATCTTTCAAATACCCCACGTTGTACGAGCCCTCGCCGGCTGCTGTGCCTTATGTATCTCAGGCTCCGGTTCAGGCACCTGGCTATGGTAACCCATACATGTATGCATACCCACAACCAACTCCCCCTGCGCCGAATTACATCCCTCCCTATCATTACTATGCAACATACCCTTACTCGCATCATCAGACTCCCCTTCAGAACGCAGATCCTGGCAGTCCCTCCACCCAGGCTGACGTTTACCCGTCTCAACAATCACCTCAACACCAGGGGGTTTATGTCCCTTACTCGTGGAATTCGCCACCTCCTACTCACCCTCCTACCCAGCACCGATCCCTCCCCGGCCCCAGCCCTCCCGTCGCTCCCCCTGCTTCCCAATATTCGACTTACACGCCACCCGTCCCACCGTATGGACCCTATGCGATGCCTTACTATCCATCCCCTCCGATGCATCCCATGCAACCGTCTTCTTCCCCAGTGCAGAACCAAGTACAATACCCTCCTGAATACAATGGTGTACACGACCCATATGCTACCGGCCGTCCGTACCCCGGGGTTATCGGCCAACAGTCTCCCTCGGTGGGACACAAGCCCAGGGGTGCTCCACCTGCTCGGAGCGCGTGGAGTTACGGTCCTGGGATAGGTATGGGTGGTTTCGGAGTAAACGGCGGTACAGGCAGGCCCGGTGGATGTGGCGAGGTTGTAGGACCGCGTTTGAGTTCAACGGTAAGAAGACACCCTGGAAACTCGAATGGAAATGCTGGTACTAGAACACCAGCTAGTGACGAGGCGTCGTCTTCAGCCGTGAGTTGTCCCTCGCGGTTTCATCATATCATTCATCCTTGACTTATTTTACGGCCAATCGACTCATGCAATTCATATCTTCCTAGTCATCTTCCACGTCGTCTTCACGGAGGACGTACACGTCAGCTTCATCACAACACCCTCTTCCTGCAAGACCTGATTGGGCCGTCGGTCTTAAGCCCCAGCCTACTTTGCACTCTACTCACCGGCATCACGAACATTCCACAAACTCTCGAAATATGTCTCCTGCCCAAAGTAATGGACAACATGCGCAACAAACTCTACCTCCACTTCAATCGACAGACTTCCCGCCGCTCACAGTAAACCCTGCGGCAGAGAAACGCATACCGGTCGCGGGGGTATGGAACAACTCATCATCTACCCGGTCCATACTCTCGCCAGGAAATAATACGTCTGGCAACGCTCTGGTGAATCATTCCAGTCCTACTATGAGTGCTACAGCTGCCAACCTGACTGGCATGGTGGATGAGTCTGACGGTACGCTCGAGCAGCCGTCCACGAGAGGGAGGAATGAAGATTTCAGTCCAAAGGGCTCTTGGAGGCCCGGTGGTGCTGCGCCAAACCGCAGTCCAATCCCACAGGACAGAGTTGACAAGGACAAGGAAAGATTGCGCGGAGAGGTTGTCGCAAACGCAATATTGCTTGACAAAGTTGCCTTACTCTCGGTCGAAGACAATGATACCGAGGGACCCATGAACATAGTCAATGGTACCAATCCTGTGGCACTGGCTACGTGATAGACTTGGGTAAGCAGTCGATTGTTGCGCCGTGTTTGCGAAACGTTGAAACGCCTTTGAAACAGCGACCCGTACGGTAGTGTGGTTTTATGCCAAGTCGACGTTTCAATGTTGTTAATTTTGTGGCTTGTAGCACGCGAGGGTTGAACTGTCTCCATTACGACTAGATATATAACATAAAATGTCTGTAAACATATAATAAAACGTTTTTGAGCGGGACATTGGTTCTAACGTGACGCGTTGACATGTGTTTGTTTCAAAGGCTCTTGCCAAACAAGCGTTCACTGCCACCCTGTGTGCATTTGATCATGACCACGCGTTTGCGCCACAGGACACATGCAGAAGAGGAGGATGCATCCGCCTTGAAACTCGGAGCTGGTGCGTACCGCGGAATCCATGTTCCAACCGTTTCAGACGTCATGCTGCTGCAGAATTCAACAATGCGGGTTGCTTGCTCATCTCGGAGGTCAAGTACCTCCTCGAGAACAGAGACAAGGACGCGCCCGATACTGCGTACGTGTCCCAAGTAACGTCCGAGCTCAATATATAAACCCCCCGATCCTATGTGGTCAGTGTCTATAACAAAACGCTCGAGTACGTCAAGACGTTTGCCAAGTTTAGCACGACGGACTCGGCGAGCGCTGTTCGAGAGTAGGTCCTTTTTTTGTAGCGCTTGTCGGACGCATCTCGGTCGTGCTGACGACACGCGATCAGGACGCTGCGTCGTGAGCCGGCGCTGACGCAGTTCGAGACGGCGCAGATTGCCAACTTGTGTCCGGCGACCGCGGAGGAGGCCAAGAGCGTCATACCGAGGCAAGTGTCAGCAATGACGTTGAGCGCGCGGACGGCTCATGTGGGCTCTTGTTTGGTAGTCTCGTCAAGATCGACGACGATCGGCTGCAGGCGCTCCTTGACGAAATTCAGACGATGCGCAAGTTCCAGTCGTGAACGTAGATTGACACTGTATCTTTGGCGATATTGCTATTGTACCGAATACTGTAATCCGGTGCCGAGTCTCGGTCTGGCGTGATTACCCGACTCGTGGTGTCAACCTATTCCGATGCCTATCCTTCCATGTCTTCCAACGCAGGTTTGCTAATACTCTCTTCCTCTGATTCGCTCGCCTCTTCCAGTGCTGGAATGTCCCTGAGTTCCTTGACATTGGTAACATCAAAACGCTTGCTCTCCTTGAAGGGCCTCGGTCTTCTCCTGGCAACGACCGCAGCCACAGGAATGATGCCCCTCGGGTTCAGGTACAATAAATCGTTGCCTTCGTAATTGTCCACGTATCGAATCCAGGCATCGAATCTAAGCACCTCATCAATGGATTCTATCGCGTTGGCAACCAAGGAAAAAACACGTGCATTCCATACCGATCCTCTGTCGCACGCATGTCTTCGTAAATAAATCTCTGCTTGAATGCGTCGATCGTCTCTCGGTATTGCTCAAAGTCGATCGGTGGACGAAAGTCGACATGAGAATCATCGTACTTTTCCCGTTCGTTGACCGTTGTCACCTTTTGGTTGTAGGAATCGAAGATAGGGTACTCGAGAAGCAGCCCCAAGGCAGGCATTTTGGGCACGAGGACCATTCGGGGACCGTAGAGCTTGAGAGCGTTCAGTAAGATGGATGCTCCGGTAAGTGAGGATACTCTACCTCGTCGATTATTTCGGCAGGCGTTGTGGTCCGACAAGACAGGACAAGGGCGGACATCATTTTACGCTTTTTTGACCTATGATCAGATGACGATCATGATGGTTGCGGCCCAACTTACAATCTAAGCGTTGGGTTGAATACACGGCGTGGGGGTTCGCGGATCACACTGGGCAGACATACCTGGTGTAGCATGAAACTTTGTCCATGAAAGAGCACGCTGATCCATTCCGTGTCGCCATACACCGCGGGGTCCGCGATCTATCAAAAAAAAAAGTCGAACCGAGAGAAAAATCTGCAGTGTTGGGAAGGACCTTACTTGAATTCTTATCATGTGACGTTGATTGCTACGATCTGAAAATTCACGGCCGACGGTAAAGTTGTGAAAGTTGTGGGTGCCCTCAAACTTTTTGGCAGTGGCCCGCAACTTGTCGACATCTGTCGCGCTGACCCTCCATTGTCTCTTCCGAGCAAGGTCTTCTTCCGGGCTGGAAGAATCGGCATCTGGGAAATCCCAGAACGGATGCTGCAGGATATCGCCAGAGGTGCCCCCCGAAGCGGTTGCGGCATGTTGGCCTCGTACGAACGCCGAGTTTGGTTTGGGTGGAATTAATAGATAGGAAGGGAAGAAATAAGTATACTTGCGACTATCGCAGGATCTGTCGACATGGATGAACACGACGTGCAGCAACCAAGGAGAAGAAAGCCGTACAGTCGTGCATTGAACCCGCCCTGAGTGCGGACCTGTTTGTGCGACGTTACCATTGGGCTCAACTCGCGCAAGACAATGTACTTACTTTGCCCCAAACACGTATTTCGGGCGGGAGCTCTTCGTTGACACGAGAAACCCAGTCCTTGACGCCAGGAATGTTGACGATCAACTTCATGGACACGACGTTGCCTGCAGCGTGGACGCCTGCGTCTGTTCGAGCGGCTCGTCCGAGATTGACCTGAAAACCACACTCAGTTCGACGACCAGCGGACGTGGACGCTAAAGCACTTTGGTGGGATCGTCTGCATTATCCTTGGACACGGCTCCCGCACGAACGAGCGCATCAAACAAGACGCCCTCGATCGTCCTGACGTTCGGTTGACTCGGGACGACATCAGAGACACCGCCCTATGCGGACGAAACGTACGCACATTTGCATGCCGCTGCACCCGGTCCCACAGAAGCCGAGGAGCAGCGCTGTCATGCGCTTCGGCAGCCTGGGTGGTCTCGGACCTTCTTCGTCCTCGTTCCTGGGCGTCTCCGAGGGCTCGGTGTGACGGGACCCACGACGCCGGCCGACGTTTTTAGTTTGTTTCTCCTTGCCTCTGCGCGATTTCGCCCAGCCGGCGGGGTCCCGCTTTCCGGGATGCTTTTCGCGAGTGCTGGATTCGGGCTGCGCGTCATCCTTTTCGGTGGTGTCTTGTGCAACGGGGTGATTCTGCTCGAGTCTCGCCCGTTTGAGTGGCTCGGATGAGCTTGGCTCCTCGATGGACAGTCTCTTCATCCCGGGAGACGTGTCTGGCGTCATGGTCATGTTCCTGGGACGCAACGTTGAACAATGAGGTTGTAGACAGGAGCCTACCAGGAGTGATCGAGAACGGCTAAACAGGTGATCTTTGCATCTCCGTGGTGAAAACAAACAAGGATACCTCATGGTGTTGAGATTAAATGAGAGGTAATATTCCCAATGCTACGTAAATACTCCATAAAATGTTACGCGACCGCGTAGATTGTTCATTCGTTTCGGCACAGATCGACCACTGCTTCCTCGCACGCGCGGTAAGCCTCCACGAGCCGGTCATACACCTTCGTCACCTCGCCCCTGGGCTCAGCGACGAGTCGCATGCGCTCGACATCTCCGCAGCTCATTTCTTCAAAGGTTCCTGAACCCCCATTTTGTTGCTTCCACCAGGCAAACTTGGCGAGAATAGCACCGCCTGTTCCAGCAGCCTCCTTGGATTCGGCAACGTACACGCGAATGCCGAACAGATCCGCTGCGAGCTGCCGGATGGTCTGGTTGGCAGAGGACCCTCCAGCGACGACCAGTCTCTGGAGAGGGGGCGAGTTGGGAGGGAGGATGGCAGCTATGCGGGACTTGATGGACAAGAATTGGGACTCGAGGATGGCTCGAGGATGGGCCTCCGAGGGTATAGCGTCTAGGTGGGTAGGGCGACCGTCTTTGATTGAGAACAGGAACTCGCCAAGGACATTCGGGGGGATGATTTCAGGAAGAGGAAAGTAAAAGCACAGATAGCCGTTATTTCCCACTGGGGTGGTCTCGACAAGGTGGTTGTACCTCTCCCAGTTATGGTTGGCGTCTCTATCACGGATGTGTTCTCTGGCAAGCGCACCGTTTTTGTAGCAGAGCATGGCAATTTGAGCCTCGGTGGTGGTTGGATGAGAGAGAAGATGGGAGGTGGTGAAACGCTTTGGCGGGGTATCTGCGGGGGGTATGGAGAGCAAGAGCGTCGTGGAAGTGCCGAGGGAGAGAAGAGCATCACCCGGTGCAGAGAGGGCGACGACAGTGGCAGGGTTGTCGCCGGTGAACGGGGCGATGAGACACTCTGCGAATGCATGAGGACGGGCATATCGGTGCAAGAAGGAGAGCTACCAGGGCTGAATCCCCATCTGGCGACCCACCAGTTGGAGATCTTTCCGAGGACGGTACCACCGGGTACGGGCTCGGGACCAATCTTTGAGCGGAGCTCTGGGCCACCGCAGGCATGCAGCAGGGAATCGTCCCACTTGCAGGTGAGGACGTTCATGAGATTCATACCGCTGGCATCGGATATCTCGATGGGAGCGACACGCCCGAGGAAGAGGGAGGCAATGAAGGAGGAGACCAACGAGATGCGGGCTGTACGGCGATAGGCGTCTGGATTGAGCCTGCGGATCTGGGGTGGAGTGAGAGAGAGCAGGAGAGAGGGGGGGAGTGCGTACGCGAGCGATCTGAGGGCCTGTGAAACGCTCATAGGCGCGAGAGCCAGAGAGGTCTGCGAGGCGCTGTGGACCCCCGACGGCGGATTCGAGGTCGGCACAGTCCTTGGTGGTCGAGGAGTCTTGCCAGATGGGTGCGTTTGGGAGAGCGAACGCGTGTGGGGCGAGATGGTCGGCAAGGGCCCTGTTTGGGTGCATGGAGGCCAATGCGGATTCGGCGAGGTCGGACCAGTAGACAGAGCCGTGTTGCTATAGTTGCGTGAGGGAGTCGGGCCGGGGCACTGCGAGACGGACTCACCTGAGCGGCCCCGGAGATGGCAGCGATGGCGCCGAGGTCGACGCCGGCCTGGGTGACGCGGTGGATGACGAGATCGATGGCGTCGAGCCACATGCGGACGGGGGAGGCGGCCTCGCGGTCGGGGCCGCGGAGTGCGCCGTGGGTGGTGCGATAGGCGGGGAGGTCGGTGTCAAAGTGGACGGCGGCGTGGTGGAGGACGGCGGCGTGGTCGTCGGTGAGGACTGCCTTGAGCTGTTGTGTGGAGAGGTCGAGGCCGAGGAAGCGGGGTTGCATGGTGGTGGGTTTATAAGGAGAGGTGCGAGCGGAGAGTGTGCATTCTCTTGCCATGGCGATCCATCCCGCAACCAAGCGACAGTCGAAAATCACCGTCGAGTACCACCGTCCGTCGCGCGAGTCCATCCAGGAATACTCGGACCTCCTCAGAGACCCAAACATCAGCGCATTCACCGCTGCAGCCGCCGCAAACTATCACGACCCGGCCACCTTCCACCCTGCGAGACCTCCCCCGCCCCCCCCGCCCCCCTCCTTCAGGGCAAAGACCCCCATAGACGGCTCGTCCACGCCCAGGCTCCGCAACTCCCTCCAG
>JBBPNN010000999.1:0-13151 GCA_038090935.1 Hortiboletus campestris | reverse complement strand
CCTTTGTGCCTCAGGGAGCGCTGCCGAACGAGACATACGAGGGTAGGGTCATTCACAATTTGCTGTTAGACCCTTCTGATTGCTGTTCTGGGTAGCTGTGACGCTTGCTGCTGGCGTACAATGGCATGAAGCATATACCGCCGTCAATAACTACGGACGTTTGATGGTTGGTGGTATCTCTCTGGGCGGTTCCATCGGTTCGTCCGGAGGATGGTTAGCAGGCGGAGGTCACTCTATGTTGTCGCCCAGCTATGGGCTTGGTAAGATTCCAGAGGATCATCTTGCTCACCAAACTAATCGAATTGAAGGTGTTGACAACGCTCTGGAGATATCCGTCGTACTCTCTACCGGGCAGTTTTTGACTGTGAACAGTTATCAGAATTCCGATCTCTTCTGGGCATTGCGTGGTGGTGGTGGATCCACGTACGGAATCGTCACTTCGGTCACCTACCGCACATATCCATCGGTTTCAGCACAGTTCTACACGTATCAGGCAAACATCACGAATTCGTCGGTGATGCCAGAGCTCGTTGGGGGATTGCTGCGTTACCAAACTCAATTTACAGATGACGGTTGGGGAGGATATGGGATCATAACTGACGAACAATTGACTTTCTTCTATGTTGCACCCAATATGACTAATGAAACGGCGCTGGCAACCACTCAGGCCTGGCACAACTATACCGCTTCCTTGACGCCGTTCGGTGTTGTCTCTGCGGAACAGACTTATTATTATCCCTCATGGTATGAACTATATGAGTCTGTGTTCAGTAGTGGCGTCCAGGACGGCGGAAATGTCATGATGACGTCTCGACTTCTCTCACGAGACACCGTTGCGAACAACTATGCCGGAGTCGCTGAGGTCCTTCTTAACTGTAGCGCTTTATTCGTGTACGTTCTCCCCTCACCCTGTGCTTGGACCGGCTGACAGTTTGGAATAATAATCATCCATGTAGCACAATTGCAGGTGGCAAGGTCAGCCAGTTCGGTGCTGATTCTGCTGGGCTCAATCCTGCCTGGCGGAATGCGGTCGTGGAAACCATGTGTGGGATCGTTTGGGAGGATGGCGCATCCTCAACAGAAATCCAAACGATGATTTCCCAACTCAAAGGATGGATCAAGTCCATGTACGACATCACACCCCACGATGGTGCTTACTTCAACGAGGTTCGTCCCGTGCGTTTGACTTGTGGTCATGTATGTTTACTTACCGTGTTCAACAGGCATCCTTGTTCGAGATAAACTGGCAAGAGACCTTTTTCGGCTCGCATTATTCAACTCTTAAAGGGATCAAGGACAAGTATGATCCACACAGGCTTTTCGTCGTTGCGGAGGGTGTTGGATCTGAGGATTGGAATGAAAATTTGACGTGCCGCTATTGATTTGCGTTTGTCTTCCCTAACCCCATCTTACTATCATTCTCCACGATGACCCGTTTGAACTTCTATATATTGAGTCGCATGTCATGGACCTTCAAGTTGCTTGCAAACGATGTGTGCGGTGGACGATGGTGAGACGAACAAGATCGGTACGTCGACTATCTATAAATATATGATGGTGGACGGTGTGGCCGTCTTGATCATACCCGTGCAGCGTTCGCGCTGAACAAGACGATGAAATCTGTGAATGTACCATTCGATCAACGGATTCTTTATCTTCCATCTCGGTGCCTAGTTCTAGCATATCTTTGATTACTTATTCCCTCGCTCTACTTTGCCCATACTATGATGCTCGCTATGTGTACAGTATCAAATATGCTCTCTATCGTCTCGGGGGTCTTGCAAGGCCCGTGTAAACGATATCCGATACTCGCGCCTGTAGCCCGGGAGATTCTAGGACGGAACCGAGGGTAATGTGAGAGCGCGATGTGATCCAGTGATCCAAAGGTACGGATGTGCCTTGTCGAGCCTCGGGCACTTTCGGAGAACACCACAAGCTGGAACTCGTCTACCGGTCCACGGCGCCTCAGGCGAAAACGACATCATTGTAAGAGCATTACATTGTTTATTCATCGTTCTTACTGCATCATATCACCTCGCCACTTGTCCTCGCACGCACACACGCTAAATTATACATACTGTAGTGACATTGCATAGGTATTCACTAGGATCGTCCCCTTTCACACTGCGCTCTCGTTCGCTTCTCGCCTAATGTCCTTTCTTGTCCGGACGCGCTCGAGTCATGTTCCGCGCCTCGCGGCGCTCTCCACCCCACTTTATCTCGAGCAGTGGGGCCGGCCAATCCTCGCCCGCCCACGCCCAAAACGATCATCGATCAGGGACGAAGGTATCTATATAATCTGGTGCACGCGACAAGGCAAATCAGTCCAAGAATGTGTTTCCGATGTGTGATCTGTCCTCCGCTCGTTCCCACCCACCCAAGCGGTGCCTGCCTTGTCGTCGCGCAGCCAACGGACGACGTGGAAAGTTGCATGCGACGTTGGAAAGGAGCGGGTTGAGAATCGGATCGAGGGTTGCCTGTACCCGTCCGCGTCTGCATTTGTATGAGGCGACACCCGGAGCCTTGCGTGTGGGAGGCCCTGGGGACTATCAAAAAAGGTAGCTTTGCGTGCTGCCAAGGGCTTGAGCGAAGACGAAGCCGGGCTCCGCCCGTTTGCAAAGGACATCCTGGGGCATAGATGACCTATGCAGTAATACGCGGAGATTTTAGCACCACGAGCGCTCTCAGAACTTATAGCTCCGCCGCGACGCGCCTATAAAACGCGTCGCGTCACTTGCGCGTAGACCTTTCTTTTACCATCCCACTTGCTCGGAACGTACGACTACTATGGTTGTAACAGCCGATCGCGAGGTAAGAATCTTTTCTTTTTGTGCTACGCTATGTGCGCACACCGTACCCAGACAGTCGAACGAGGTGGAGTCGTTCCCAGGGGTTCCAAGGCCTCCAAGGCTCCTGCGTCCAGGGCCCTCGTATCCGCCGCTGCTTCCGAGTCTCGTGGCACAAGTGCCAAGGGCGGAACTAAGGGGGGAGAAGAACCAAAGAAGCGGAAGAAGGCCAGAAAGGAAACATATAACAGCTACATATACAAAGGTGCGTCGTCAGCGTCGTGCTCATGTTATGCGATGGAGCTCTGATCGGCCCTCGCCATGTAGTGCTGAGGCAGGTCCATCCAGAAACAGGCATCTCGAACAAGGGAATGTCGATTCTCAACTCGTTCGTGAATGACTTGTTCGAGAGGATCGCAAGCGAGGCAAGCAGTGAGTGGATGGAGCCATTGAGCCGATGTGTGTCGAAGCTGATGGCGGCACCTAGAACTTGCTGGGTACAGCAAGAAATCAACGCTTTCTTCTCGAGAAATACAGACGGCAGTAAGGTTAATCTTACCGGGTGAACTCGCAAAACATGCCATTAGCGAGGGCACAAAGAGTGTGACCAGTTCGTATTATCTGCTGATACTTGAGACTCTAGAGGCTGATTGTCTGTATTGCAGAATTCTCAGCTAGAAAATGAACGATTGTTTGGTTATATTCCATGCATGTTCTTACAACTAGTTATCATTGCAGATCCACCAGTGTCACAAATGTAGCATAGCATCTTACCTCTCATCTAGAGATACTATACATACACTTAGTCTTATGTCGTGCGCTGCTCCCGAAAATCCAGATACTAGAAACCTAGGTTGCATATAATCAGTCTAGTCTCACCAACATACCGCGCATGGAAGCACTCACCATATTTCATCCCGGCTTCCTTTCTATTCCTCCGACCTTGCGCAATCTTTTCTTCCAGCGCGTCCCGATTCAAATACGCCTCCGTCAGCAATGTTGTCAGCTGATGCCTCGATCTTGCCACTGTGCCTAGCTTGGCACCTTTAACATTCATCCTAGGCATCGCTGGCTCTCCGTTTTCGTTCTGCCCAGTATTGCCCGTCGTCAACGCCTTCTTATCCTCACGTTCCTTGATCTCCCGACGTGCCTTCTCCATCTCCGCAGCCATATCGACGTCCTGAGCGCCGTCTGTATCAGGGTCGTACTGGGATTTCTCGAGCGCACGAATCTGTTTGTCATACTCCGCCTTCCATCTTTTGGCATAGGAAGCGTAGTATTCAGCATCGTAGGAGGCATATGCACCAGAGGGAAGTTGGTAGTAACCTGGGAATGGATCATCCAACGTGGGCGAGGGGGGTCGAAAGGTCGAAATGGCAGGGGCAGAAGACACGGTGACCGAGGACGATGCGGACGTCGATGGGGCACTCGTGACGGTTGGCACAAAAGATGTCAAAGGTGTGGGTGTAGATCTGGCGGAGGGCTTGCTCGAACCGAGCGAGAACAAGTCGACAACCGGTGCTGCTGGTTTGCGGGGCTGCGTGGATGCCGAAGCAGGGACTTTGGAGGGACCCTCGTAATCGAGGGATATGTTTGCCCTGCCTTTCTTGAGAGAGGGTGGAAGGAACGACGTTGACGGCCCGGAAAGAACAGTAGGTCCTTCCACCTCAGCGTCTCCATCCACAGAAGGTCTGTCCGTGCTCGCAAAACCAGCGGTGTCGTGATGCCGCGCCTCGCTCCTGGAAATACGGAACACCAACCCGGGGCCACCTCCGCCTCCGAGCACCCGCTCCTCCTTTTTCTCGATCACAGGCACCGCCTGTTTTGGCGCGGGAAGCATACTGAGAAGGGAAGACTTTCCGGCGCCCGTGCTCGATGCGACCCGGGGCTTCTTTGCGGGTGGAGCACCATCCTCGTCGTCTTCGGGGGGAGGGAGCGAAGGGAGATTGATGGCTATTTTCTTGGTTCGCTTGGGTTTGTGGGGCGCTGCGCTGCCGCCTGTGTTTGTCGTAGCACTCGAACTCAAAGGTTCAGGGAGGGAAAGGGAGGATGAGGAAGAAGACTTTGGTGGGGGAAGCGCGAATGTCGACTTGGAGGTCGGTGGAGGAAGTCTCGAGAGGAGCGACGACGCGGGTATTGCTGACGTTGAGGTCGATGTTGAGGTCGTCTTCGTCGTCGTTTTTAAGCTTTCATCACCGCTCTCGATGTCGCTGCCGTAGTCCTCGATCCCGAGCATGTCGTCCTCCGCAACGAGGGCTTGACAGAGGCGCCTTATATTCTTAACTTCCTTTTTCGGATTAGATGGAGGGGTTATAGTTACAAATACGGGGGGTTACAAAATTGGTATGCACAACATGATCACGAAACTGAGGAAAGAACAGCAACGACCACACCCTCCCCATCCGCTAGTCCTACCTTGAATCCGTTTCGATAATAATCCTCAGTCCCTTGCGGAATGAACCCACCCATCGCGCTCAGACTGTCTTGAATGTATTGCTCCGTAAACCCGAGTCTCGACCATCCGTGCTGCGTAAAGATCTTTGCGGTTTGATAGCCGTCCGAGTATCCCTCGATCGACGACTGTTGTTGTGCGGCCGTCATGTTCCATGGGGCGGTGACGTTACTCCCTTGAGCCGGCGTGGGGGAACTCTGGAGCCTCTTGACAATGTCGGACTGGGAGGGAACGGTCATGCCAGCCACTGCAGCGTAGACAGGTTGGAGCTCAGCAGAATCCGTGGGAGGCGGTTTACCGTAGGAGAAAAACGTATCCGGGAGGCTTTTCCCGACTGCAGTTTTGAAGCACCAATCCTGATCAGTGTCGCAACCCTCCTTGTTATAAGCTGGTGAAGTCGGTTAGAGGACCCCAGTCGGCGAGCAAAAGCAACGCATGGTACGACTCACACCAAAACGACCAGCCAGTACTCATATTCGTATAGACACCCATCTGAGTCGTACAGAACTGCTTCCTCGCCTCGTTTGGATTATTCTGAGTGGACAAACTCTGGGCGGTCAACGCGCACGACCATTCACCGATCACTAAATTTTCGCGGTCTTTCGAGTCAGCTGCCCCAAGATCACTAGAAATCGGTCCTCTGACATCGCTCGTATGCTGAGACGCTGGTTCGGACTCGTCCGCGGGCGTGAAGACAAAATAAGAGTGATGATCCTCGATAACGAAGTCTGAGCGACTGGAGAGGTAGGTACTGTACTTTTGGAGGTTGAAGCCGTCATGGATATAGAGCGGAAGATTGGGTCCACCGGGGGACCTTTGTCTCATAGCCGTGATCGCTTTCGTGTCTGTACAAAGGCTAAGCGGTCGCCCGCAGCACAGAAACCATGAAGCGGCTTACAGAAATTTGAGAGCTCGGGCGAATCGTTTGGCTCATTCAAAATTTCGATGCCCACGATGTTGGTCACGTTTTGAAGCTGGGCCGCCAAGAACATGTAGATTTCTATGGTTTTGTCCATGTACGCAGTGCTGTTGAACAACCTCGTCTGACCATCCGATATACCAGAGTGTGGCTGCCCGTTTTGACTTCCGACAGCGCCATGGACGTCCACCAACACACCGATACCGGATTGCACAGCCATGTTGATCGCCCGGACGAATCGAGGCCAGGAGTTTGTGTAAACGTTCGCATACGGTTCGAATGGGGTACCCGTGATAAAGGTTGGACCGAGCGTCCAGTATCCAATCGGGAGGCGGACGGTGTTGATACCGACATTCGCGAGGTAGTCGAAATCCGTTTGGTTGATGAACGTATCCCAATGTCGTTCGAGCAGAGCGCGAGCATTGTCGACAGATCCCCAACCCGAGGCAATGTCGATTTCTGCACTTCGTGGTCCTGATGCACACGTGAAGAGGGAAGGGACCATCCAGTTTTCTTGTACGAACCTGTCGAGGGGAAAGACTGGTGTGAGAGTGCAGGAGACCGTCTTTCCCATACTTACCATGAACCTAGGTTTACGGATTGTTGTCTTCGATAACGGTATATAGTCGCCGTGGTGGAGTCGAATGGCCAAAAGCTTTGGTTGGCGAGCGGTGGGGAGTCGTACGATACCACCGAGCATTGTGTGTCTGCATCAATGCCGCTGCCCACAGAAGGGTGAACTGCCGTTGCATTGTAGCTGGAGCCAGTGCCCGAAGCATTGAACGTCGTATCAACCGGAGGACTGAGAAATCCGGGGCCATAGAAGTCGGGATAGCCCATCGAGCTTGCGGTATTATTATTTGTGAGTGGGTTGCTGGGGAAAGGCTTGTATGACGTTTCGACCAAGCCCAGAGCTCGAAGAAGTGTAACAAATTTTTCGACGTACGTCGACGACGACATGGTTCTGAACTCGCGTTCTACAGTTTTCCGAGAAGAGAGAGGTTTTACGGATGACGACAATCGATGGTCGAGTGAAGTTGCTCGCCCGGTCACATTCGGAATTAGACCGAAGGCTCAGGTGGGATGGCAACATCGTATCTGTGCTCGGGGTGGGCAGAAATCGTGTCTGTGCGAGACGGAAGTGCCTTTGCGTCACAGTCCAGTTGCTCTTAGTCGGACTGGGACGCTGTTTGAACTCCGGAGAGCAGTTTTTTGCAACAGAGTGTCGCACAAGGGAAGTCTGTGTCGTGGTTCTCAGCTTTAGCATACTTGGCACTACGTACCTACTCAATACTAGTGGGCAAACTACCACCGCCGGACATACCAAAGTCGGTGAGAGATAGCTTTCCCGTGGTAGAAGACAAAGTTTGGAGTTCGTGCGGTGCTGACATCCGACATCGCGAAACGCCGGAACGACTCTAAGCGCTAGCCCCACTGGCAACAATTGGCGAAATCGTAGCAACTTCTTGGCAACTTCATTGAAGTTGGTATCACCGGAAACATGAGCCGGTTCAACGCTACAGGCCAACTGGCGCACTATAATGGGATGCGCAAGATCAGCATCCGCTCCAACTCCATTCCAACTTGAACATTGGAATACTTGGAATGCCGATCGTGCGCTCATGGGCGGTGCACTGGGACCACATAAAAGAGGGAGCAGGGATCGATGAAACCCACAACGCCCCCCCCTGCGTCGACGCTCGCCTCCCATCATCCGAGTCGTTCTTCCACTTTGAATTCCTGCATACCTCACCTTGTTTTCGCCCTCGCCCGTTCTTGCATGGGGTCCGTCCCGCTGCGTCGCCCTTGGGCCTCTGAGCCCTGCTTCGATGTGGATGTTGGGCTAATCCACGCAAGACTGCACGGGTCCACTCCGACACGCGCTCCAAGAACTCATACCAAGGAAGATATCACGCACACGACTGGGCATTTCCAAGATTTTCAGCGTGAAATCTTACTCTTCATTGAAGCATTCCCTTGATAAGTCGGTGTGTGGAAATCTATGAACGCCATGGCTATAACTATAACTTGGGCCCTACCAAGGAAGATGTCATACGCATATGATCCCAGGCTTCCAGCACGAAGTCCTTATTTTTGTCCTTGGAGTTGTTCCCTTGATTCACTATCGTAAGTCGGTGTCGTGGTGCGTTTACGAACGCCATGACTGTGACTATAAATCGGACTGCGTTTGCTGATGTCTCTGGAAATCTCTCAATTATCATTAGGTGGAGGACCAGTGTTGCCGTCTTGGCGTTTAGACCGGAGCAGCAGGATATCGCTGTCGGCCTGTGGTGCAATTTTTTTTTGGGTAAGTCGCCATTTCTAGTATTGTAACGTCAACATTAATTGTTGTTTGTCACGGTGACGGATCGTCCTAGTTCTGATTGACAGCACTCTTGTCGCAAAGCTTTGTCTGCGCATCCGCACACTACCCTCGCCGCTCATCCGGCATACCATACTATTGTGAACGGCGTCAACAATGATTGGTCGTTATGGTGAGTGACGACGTTTGGATCGCGTGCCCGATGACAACAAAGCTCGTAACAGGTTTTTTGCTTGCGGACAGTGTTGCTAACTTTGTCCTTGCGGTTCATGGGCCGATAGCTCTCTGGTTTCCAACGAGTGTGGCGACGCACTCGGAACGGTGAATGGCTAGATATTGCAAGTCTGATGTTGTGTAGTCGACCAGGTGCCCACGACCGACATATGGTACCCCCTCGGGCCTCGATTTGGTCATGGGTCAGTGAGCCTGATCACATTGTGAAGCTCGAGGGGGAAATCCGGATGTCGGTCATGGTCAATTGGAGGGTGGCCGCGTCGGGTACTTGTCTTTTGTTGTCATCGTCACATGCTAGCTAGGGCTCACATCTGTTGTCAGGCAATGCTGTTTTGGCATCAGTGCGAAGGAATCCATGTTCGATGGTGCCCCAAATGAGACTGATGCATAGTTTTTCGCGTACACCATGGAGCGTCTATTATCATGACAAGAGGCAGTCGCATGGCACAACATGTGTGTTATATTCAAAACACTACATCAACGCAACTCAAGCTTTCCGACGTCCCGGACTCAGAGTCCGAGTCAGCTAGAAGTGGAGATGATACATTCCGATCCCTTCTCGGAACCAGATGATAGGAGTGCGCCTTTTCCAACTCGTTCGCATGAGCCTAACCGATGGCTGTTCCGAGACCGACCTGTCAACAACTAGGCGTACGCGAACGTTTCAAGCAAGTGGCATACATGGAGTGCGTCGCGGTCATTTCCCGAAAATGACTCGCCTGACGCTTTGCGGCCACGCTCGCTGCGAGAGTAAAGGCAAGAAAGGAAGGAGAAGTGTAAGGAAATAGTGAGCAGTGCATCCGGGAGCGGTACGCTGGATTCCCCCGCGTCCTTGAAGTGTTCTGCGACATTCGATGTTGTCAACCTTGGGCTCCATTGTCGGGCGATATGGCCGAACGAGAGGCAACAGTGAGAGAAAACCGAACCGGATAACGCGACGAGGAAGCCCAAAGAGGTGTCGAGGTTACTGACGTCGTATGCCGCCTTGTGTATCTGTTGATGCATACGCGTTCGTGGACGGCAACACCGTGACTGCGGACCAGACGAGGTGTACGTCCATAGACACTGCACCGGGTCCCAACACGACCAGATAAATGTAGCTGGGAGCGTACGTTGATAAGGTCTTGCAGGGCATCATCCCAACTTCTGGGTTGGAAGGGGTTTGAAATGGGAAGAAGTGCACGAGAAATACGGCTACGGCGCTGACCACGAGTTGGAGGAGAAAGTGCAGACGAGTGAGAGATTGGGACACGGTGGGATCCATCCAAAGAGGGCTGCCAAGAGGATAGGACACTTGATCATGTGATTCATGACTCAAACCACCTGGGCTGATTATTTCCATGCCCTCTCACCGAGCCCAGCTCCAAGTTCGACTTCAACTCCGACTCTGACACTAGCCCCCAACGGTTCGCGCGCGCTGCTACATAAACATGGTTCCCAGTCCCACAAAGGCAAAGAGACCACCATCATGATGGAGCGGTGTTGCCACAGAATAACCGCGACCAAGGACGCGATACGACTCGGATTCCTGGGCCAGGCGCGTCGACTCCACGTGCCCTCGTCCGTTGACCCACTAGTGGACGGGCGTGTTCTGTGATCTGATACTGTGGCCTTCAAGTCGGCTCCTTCCCCTTTCTGCAGGGGGGAGTTCAAACAAGACAACTGCATCAACGGTTCTGGAAGCGACTTGCACGGAACGTGCACGATGGTCACTGTTCTCGGGAGTTGGAGCTGGCGCGTGTTAAAGGCACAAGTGTCCCTCGGCGGCACCATGACTGCTTCAAGCCAACAAAAGGGGTACGTCCGACGCCATGTCCTCTCGCGGTGCATCATTAATCACCCATCAGTGCCGCCGCCCCGCGCACGTCAGACCCCAAGTCGAATATACCTGTCTGGCGCTGTGCCAACCCCCTGAGGGAAGTAGCCATCGTGGTGCTGACAGGGAGCGCCGAGGCGGTTGGACTCCCACCACTTCTCCATATCATTGACTACAAAGCATTTACTATCATCTATCTACTTGATCATGACAGGAAGCAATTGCACCGGGAAATGGTGTCTAATTCAAGCCACCACGTCAACGTAAATCATCCCCTCCGACGCATCCGACTCGGTGTCATCCAAAAGTGGAGACGACAGATTCCGATCCATGCCTGCCTTCTCCAATTTGTTCACGTCGACCTGATCGGCAAAGTTAACAATTTGGCGTGCACGAACACTTTAAACAGGGGACGTACGTCAGATGCATCGCGGTCACGGTCCTCTCCTGGCAGTGGGTCATCCAATGCTTTCGCAGCCAGGCACATTGTGAGGGAAAAGATAAGGTCTGCGCAATACAGGCTGGGAAGGAGAACCAAGCTATACAATAAGATGATGTATGCGAATTCAGTCGTGCACGACATGCTGTGTTCCTCCAACTCCAAGTATTTTTCCATGGTTGATGCTGTCAGGGGAGTCATTGCGTGCGTGGCTCAAGGAGGCATGGAGAATAAAACGTACTGGCTTGCGCCATCGTTATGAGCAAGCCCATCGATGTGAAGGCGCTACCGAAATTGTATAGCTCGTTCCACATCTGTTGAGCACAACCGCCCGGGTATCGCAGGTTTGCGATGGATATGACGAGCGGTACGTTCATGAGCATTGCATCGGCTCCCAACAACATTAGAAATCTAGAGAGGTAACTAGGAGTGTTGGAAAGGTCATGCAGGGCAGCGTCCCAGATGGACTGGAGTGAAGCGTCTTGCAAGCCTGAGAGTCCGACGAGGTGCATGAGAAAGACTTCCACGATGCTGACCCAGACTTGGAGGACGATAAAGTAGAGGTTGGCCTGGGCGAGTATGCGGCAGATAGATGGGGGAGACATGATGGTTGGATGATAGGAGTAAGGTCCAGGGTGGATCAATATCGAGAGGAGAGGGGCTCTTTTCCTTATTCTGATTGGCCCCTTTCAGCACTTAGCGCAATACTCACTGATCTCCCGCTTCTGAAAAAGGAAGTGGTTGTTTCTCCCGATCGGACCCAAAATTTATATCAACTCCCAGTATGCTTTCTAGAACTATGGCAAAATACCATCATCCGCCCTGATTGGAATCCAGAACAAATTCGCTGTGGATTATTCGATTCCAAGTTGAAAGCGTTCCCCATCAAAAGAAACGGGGAACCCTACCTTCATATCCCCCGCGAGTGTAAATTTGCACTGTGCTTCATGAACCGCGTCATTCACTGTTTGTGGCACACTTCCCGTGATGACAGCGTACCACCCTTGGCACGGAACCATTTGGCACGGGTAGCCATGTACACGGACGTGCTGAGGTCTCGATTTTTTGAAGAGACACTCGCACACTGGTACCCGACCGGCACTCGGCTTCCAGCACTCGGGCCACCGACGCATCGAGACTATCCGCTCGCATCAAAAGATCCTGACCACCTTTCTCGTGTTGATGTTCAACAGAGACGCGCCTATTCCGCCGGTGCATGGCGCGCCGGCCGAGGCAAAGGACTGGAACCTAGACCCAGCGACCTTTGGTAGGTGTCCAGCGCCATCCATTCGCACGACGCATGTCGTCGTGTTTCATCCGCAGATTGGACGGCGTGGTGCACAAAGAGGAAAGCAAATCAAATCATCTTTGGTGCGCTTCCCGACGCAGATACCATAGGCTATGCGTTGTGTTGGGACGAAGGCCGGGATCCCATTTGCACCTCTGACGGAGCTAGACCCTCGTAGCTCTGACGAATATGTTTCCGAGCTGAACAAGGAGGCTGGTCTACGTCGTGCACGTCTTGCTGCTGTCCCGGACTCTTTCGGTTACTAACGAACTATCCGTTTAGATTCAGCATCGGTGTCGCCGAGGACCGTGATGACCAGCATGCCAAGATGAACAATGCCGCTGATGATGTGAGCGTTCTTTTCTTTTCTTTGCTTTGCGTTCGAAACACTGACCAAGGATCGAGCTCAAGGCCAAGGGCAAGCCAAACAGCAAGAGTGGCTCTCGCGCTTCGCGCAAGAGGAGGCGTCAGAACTGAAGCCTGCGACGCAGCGGGGCCTGCCATGTTGTACAGACATAAACAATGTCCTTGTAGATGCGAATCACGAGCATAACTGGATACGACTTACAAGGACAAGGAGGACATTCAAAAGTTTATTTGGATGGTGTGGTCTTCCTCGCACAACACCGGCGCGGGTTGGCGATGACGCAAGACTCGGAGACGACCCATTACATGGGTTTGGAAGATGCAGAGAATCGATCGATCAGGAGCTCAGCTCCACATTAAATTGACTCTGGTGTATCAGACCCGACGGGACGAAAACCCCCGAAAAAAAACTGAATAGCAGGAAAAGACAAACGAAGCCAACCAACGGGGCGAGCATGGTGCACATAAAAGACCCATGTCCATTAATGAAAAAAAGGTCCCACCACGCACCCACCCTCAAGGCATCAG
>JBBPNN010000998.1:0-13152 GCA_038090935.1 Hortiboletus campestris | reverse complement strand
CAAAAAGATCAGGGCGGACCTGGGAGAAGTGCCGAACATCTTCATCGTCATCGTTTGCAAAAATCGCCTTGGCAGCTTCTAGGTAATAGTGATTTCGAGAATGGGAAGATACCTCTTTCCTCCGGTTGGAGTCCCTAGCATCTTGCGTAGAGTCCGAAAATATCTTGATGCGCGCACTCTCATTCTCCTTCAACCATGCGATGAGGCGTGTGGTGCGTGCAGCACAGTCCTTGTCCCAGCGGATCAACGGCGCTTTGAGGTCGTTTATGTTGGGGTCAGCACTGGCAGTGAGGGCGGAAGGCGAAGGACCAGCAGGGCTGCGAGCGATCGGAGAACGGCTCTTAGTCCGCGTATGGGAGGTCTCCCTGGGCATAGGCGGTGGGGGATGGAAGCGGCGGGGGCTTGGGCAGTGGGTTACGTAGAATATTTCAGCAAGTCGATTTTAATCGGAGCTTAGATTGCTATCACAAGTTTTGCTTGCGTGAGCAACTAGTTAAATCGACTAGTATGGCCTCGTACGGCCCTTGAGTACCACCATAGATTATACAATTTCGGCAACTGGACGTGTCATCCTGGCGAGTCAGAGTCATCTGATTGATCTGAGCAACATTCCATAACACTTGCATTCTATCGATAAGGTGGTCTCATCGTCCCTGGTATTGACAGTGGTTATCACATGTGTTTGCCGTGACCCTGCTTGTTGCTGTCTCGTTATCTTTTTTTTTTCACAAAAGTTCTCTCAGATCTCATGTCTGTGTGACTCTTGATATTGATATTTACAGCGAAGCAAATATCTCGTGGGGGGCGGTGATGGAGTGCGAACTGAGTGAGTGGAAGACAGAAAAGGTGGCAACCATGGGGGTATCAAATTTCAACCGTCTTGCTGGGTTCAAGGATGGCCGATGCGATCGTGGCGGGAACATGTGGGAGTGGGATGATTATATGGGACGTTTATATGGGACGTGGGAAAATATGGCGGGACATCTGTATGGCGTAATAACTGCACATTTATTCCCGACCGCGTTCCGTGTCCCGTGTATCTCGGTGCATACTGCGCGCACCGCGTTCTGCGCGAACTTAATATTTATTCCAGACCGCGTTTCGTGTCCCTCGTACCGCGGCGCATATTGCGCGCACCGCGTACTGCATACTGTTACGTGTACTGCATTCCGCGCGAACCGCGTTCTGACTGACATCCACTGAGGGAAGTAAAGCCCATTATAATAAATGCTCGAAACGCCGGAAATCAATGTCGACCGCACTGCGAGAGTCTTCGTAACATAAACGCATGAATTGGGTGTAAATAATACAAATGATTGAATGACATTGTTGTAAACTAAATGTTACAGCCTTGGCAACATTGTGACGCTCATACAGAGTCATTTCAGGCGGGAGTGACTTGGAGTCGTGGAGGAGGTGTGCCGTTTAGGGTGCATGGTAATCGTTTGAGATGTGGGAGAGCCGTTTGGAGCGCCGATGGACCGTTCGGGATGTTGGCGATCTGTTGGTAGCATGGGCGACTGGTTTGGACGCTTGGTAAGGTATCCAGTGCGACTGAGAGAAGCCCGTTCAAGACAGGTGGCCATTTGGGACGTGGGCTGGGTTGAGAATGAACCTGACCAAACAAATATCAACAAAACAACAAACATTTCAGACCCGACCACCCGAGCCATATCAACACCGCCGTTGTGTCGACCGTGCCCAACTGTACACGACTCCACGCCAGGCTTCGACAACCAGCACATCGTGAACCACGCACACCTTCAACCCCTCAGGCTCTTGCTTACGGTATGTCATATCATGTTGCCGATGCTCGCTCGCATTCGTTCACCCCAGAATCACACGCAGCCACCTCACTTCGCCCGCTTGTAGCCCTCACCTCACCGCAAGCGCGAACGCACGCACCACTTCGCCCCCATGTAGGCGCAGCCTCCTTACCCTCACCCTGCCTGGCGGTTGCCAACGAGGTAACGCTCCCGGACTGTCAACTTGTAGCACTGTCCATGGCTTCGCAGCCCCAGCCGGCACCGCAGCGTCGACTTCGAGCAGCTGACAACAACTCACGCTGCATTCTTTTAATCATCATGACAGTCCATAGTACTTGTTTTACACTCGTCGTACATCCCATTCCTTATAAACACCGATCACATTATCCTGTCGATACACTCACTATGTCACTGAATGTTATTCATCGTGACTTGTGATCTAACAACTTGCTCAACACACACTGGCACATCATTTCAAAGATTACAGTACTCGTCATAAAGTGTTAATGGGTGGGCAAGATGCTGGCAGGAACAGAGTTCGCGCATCATGCAGTTCACGCAGAACGCGGTGCGCGCAATATGCACGAGGGACACGAAACGCGGTCTGGAATAAATATTAAGTTCGCGCAACATGCAGTTCGCGCAGAACGCGGTGCGCGCAGTATGCACCGAGGTACATGGGACGCGGAACGCGGTCGGGAATAAATGTGCAGATATTCCGCCATATCGCACAACTCGTTGCTTGGAGCAACTGCACGGCCTCTGGACGTCGCAGACAAGTACTTTCAAACACTCATCCTGATACACTTGTTTCGGGAATTTTTGTCCGGGTGCCGCAAACACACATCGGACCGAAAATGAGATGTTCGTAAAATTCAGAACGTCATCATATCCTGAGCTTTCCTGCCCCCCCACTCTCGGTTTAATTACTCTGGGATCTCTGTCATCATGGCCATTAGTGACTATGACGATGGCGACCCTTATCGTGAGACCCTTATTGCGAAGCATATGGGAGTGGTTTGGACGCTCACGGCACCGTCAAAGGCTCCGAGAATAATATGAACCATCCACCTGGACTCGGACGCATTCCCGCGTTTGTGCATCACGGACTCAACTGCTTGCTTACTTACATTGATCAAACAGCCGAAATGAACACTCAAGTTCGCTGAAGTTTCAAAGTTATGCGGGATCACATGTGGTGGATCAAGGCAATCTATTGGTGGAGATCATCCATTAGTATGACCAGCCAATCTCGACAACCGCATTACACGGCAATCTACGTGACATTGGATTACGACTCAAAGTCCCCCGACGTACAGCTTCCCAACGGGATGAAGATGAAGATTCATGCACGCGCGTCGCGATGGCACATGAAGTCATTCTCAACGGACGGATCATACCAACTTGTTCTTCATTGACAAGTCCAATAAGGATGGCCAGTTGTTTGACTATACTTATGGTCATGCACCCGTACTAATCAGTAATGTCGAAGAGCGAGTCTTTCGACATCATACATTTGTCTCCATTTAGTGATGTTGTAAAGTTATTTGCAGTGAGCCAGTCACCGATCTCGTCAAGGAACAAGGTCCGTACATCCTAGTGAGCTTCATGAATGACTCGGAGGGCAGTTCAATGAGAACTGCAGCACTACATAAGTAATCGGGGTCGTCCAAGAAAGATGCCTGAAACTTGCCGGAAACTGTGCTCCTCATAGTTGTCAGCCCAACGATTTATGCCATGTTTCGACACATCGTGATACCCCATCTCCCAGCTCTGCGCAAGTGGTTCTGATGCACGTTGCTTCATTTCTGGACTGATTCTGCGATATAGCATTATCGCAATCTTGCTGTTTGAGGCTGCTCTGAATTTTCTGAATTTCTCATTTTCAAATGTGTTTGTGCCACGCGGACAAGAATTCCCGAAACAATTGTAGCGACGAGGTATTCCCCACAGGTGATCAAATTGCGACAGGCACTGTGGATTTTCGTTCGCAATGTGGATATAATGCGTAGAAGACGCATCTTATCCGTCGACCCTCTTCATTGCCCTGCTAGATCGTGTTGCTGATGACTCCGTCGTCGAAAATGACCGGTGCGTGTGACAGGTTGGTGTCGCGTTGATGCTGACCATTGGACAAGAATGCTGTGGCCCAATGGAAATCAACGTCGGTGGGTTATATGTGGTGACATTCTCAGTGAATGGCGAGTACGTCTTGAGCGGCAACCAAGGTGGAGTTCAAGTGTGGCGAGTGGAAGACGGAAAAAAAATTGGTAAGAATGAAAACGCACCATGTGCTGTGTCTGAGACGCTGTGTCCGGGGATGGGAAATGGATCGCAGCGGGGACAGGCCAGGGCGACCTGCTGGTGCAAACACATACAAACAAGTCTCCGCACAACGAAGGGGTTGTCTACACCATTAACGGAGTCGATTTCTCGCCCGACTCGACTCGACTCGACTCTGCATCGAATAACTGTACAGCCATTGTTTGGGACATTGCAACGCGCAAAAAAATACAGACACTTCGCCACGAGGGTTGGGTGATCGCAGCGAAATACTCGCCGCAAGGCGATCGAATCGCCACAGCCGCTTTCGCTTTCGTTCAAGTCTATGATAGCGACGATGGCCGCTTGCTCGTAGAGATCCCTGTAGAAGTATTCCCATGCTACAACACCGGTCTACTCTGGTTCAACAGCCACCTCCTTGTAATATCCGCCGGTATAATCAAACAATTCAAAGCATCCACTGGGTCAACAGTCTCGGAATGGCCAGTTCCCGATAGCAACAGGGGCTCGTGTATTTTCCTACCAAATCGTGGGGAATTCATCGCATACTCTACCGAGGGTACCGTCACGTTTTGGGACACGCCGACACACACCCAGCTCGGTCTCGTCCAACACCCTCAAGACATACGCATACGTTCATTCGCACTCTCTCCAGTCGACCAGTTTATCGCAATTGGTGGAGTGAATGGGAAAATTATCATTCAAAGTCTATCTCCCATTGCAGTAAGTAGTAGCGTGTATTGTTCGATCACGGCCTATTAGAGTATTTTAACTCCAAATCCCGTCCGCACACTATGTTAGGCTTCTACTCGCGAGACGAGCAGCCTTCGATATCGGGGGGTCACGATGTCAATTCACCTGACTCCGCCCAGGTAGGATTTGGTCACTGCACCATACGCGCAGCACTGACTCCGTTGTGTACATACTCCAGGAGGAACCTGGTAAACTTCAAAGTTCATCTTGCATCACCGTAAGCAACGTGTCTCGTTGGATCACGATGTATCTGAACTACTTTTTGCTCCGATCATCGTTCCGCATAGGATTCAATCCCATTGCACACGACTTTCCAGGAACCAGACTTTTGGATTGACGACGCTGCCCTCGATTCATGGAAACAGGACCAGCTCACAAACGCGGAGGCATTATTGACGGTAGCAATCACCACCTCTAATGTAAGCCACCAGGTACTCGCTAGTCGAGCTCTCGTGCGAGCTCGTCTGCGAGAATGGGATACAGCGCTCGTAGATGCTGAAATGGTGTTTGTTCTCTGCTCTCACATACACTGACACTGACGTAATCTACACCAAGGCCATTGATCTTCAGCCATCTATCATAGGTTATATTGCAAATAGCATAGCACTCGTCGGAAAGGGGGATAGGTACAAGGGCTATCGGACCTGTGACATCGCGTTCGAGCACTTTCATTCATCTCACGTTACCTTTCTCCTTCTGATCAAAGTCTGTATTTTTCGATCTTGGACCCACCTCGCCTGCTCAATATCCCTTAGGCCATCATCGTGTTTATGGCCGAAGAGCACTGCGATGCGATATCGCGCATAGACGACCTCATCGGCATGGTCCGCTCCAACTCAATATGCTATGTGGTACAGGCATGTGCTTGACCTGCTAATACACGGCAACGTCACTTCTGACATTCTGAGCAGGCATATATGTATGTTCTCCTTGGAAATTCGCGCATGGAATGCAGCGACTACGAGGGTGCAGTGCAGTCGTTTGAGCGTGCTCGAGCCCAAATGCGGCACCACACGAGTCGACCGCTGTTTGTGATTTCATTGATAAGCTTCCCAACGGGTGTGTTGCGACGTATCGAAGTCGCCCAGTCTCTAACAGATATCCGGATGGAAATTTAATAATCTTGGCATCACGATTCGACAGAGTCTGTGTGACGCGCTGTATGCAGCGGGTCGCACCAAGGATGCAATCGTGTGTTTCCATCAAATGACGAGTGAATTGGGAGGGGAGACAAACCTCCATGGTGAGCATCTCGAATGGGCTCTGGGTGGGTGGTTTCCCATGTCATGGTGTCGTCCCTCATGTAACGATTTCTGTCAGACTTTGGTCAGTGTTCCTCTAAGAAACTGGAGCATCTCGGAGATACCGCAGTGGATGGCCAGCGGCATGACGTGGCCATCTCCCACTACACGGTAGCTTTGTCACTTAATCCGCCCTCTCCACAAGGCATCTTCATCAAGCGAGGAAAAGCATTCATAGCAACCGGATCATGGAAACAGTCTCTAGACGATGCAAACCAGGCATATCGTTTTTATCTTATGGAGGTCAATCTTGTTGATTTATCACTCTCAGGTGATCGTGCTCAATCCGTTGTCACCGTCGGGCTACGAAATGAAACATGCAGCCCTACACAAGGCAGGAGACTATGACAATGCGATCGATGCGTTCGAAATGATGCTCGCGAAGATAGCTCAGTCACCCAACCTGGACGTTCAACGTGGGTTGTATCCTCGTTACTATGATACAGATGATTTGTTGACATCATCCGACAGAGCATGGTGACCAGTACATCAGCCCATCAAGCACACGAGCGACGATTCGCAGAATTGTTCAACGAACCATACGTCATTCGCCACGCGTGCTCATCAACACAACCACCGGCCGTTTTCACAGTAGGGCTGAACAGGCATCTGCGTTCGAGTCTCTGCCCATATTTAACGAACTTGTATCGTCAATGACGACACGCGTCGACTACGTCCGCATCAAGCGTGAAGTACGAGAGTACTTGCGATACGTGATGCTATCGCACAAGTGGGAAGAGAACGAACCACTGTTCCAGCAGGTGATACACATAGCAGTGTATGACCTGGAAAAATGTCCCACCAACGACAAGTTGCAAATGTTCTGCAAGATCGTTCGGGATGCTGGATTCGATTGGGCATGGAGTGATACATGTTGTATCGACAAATCAGATCACTTCGTACTTCAAGAAGCCCTGGTCGCCATGTTCAGGTGGTACCAGCGCTCCACCATGATGATCGTTTTCCTTCGTGGTGTTCGTCCATCTCAGCGCGGTGCTCTTGTGAGGAGCATTTGGAACACCCGCGCCTGGGCACTTCAGGAATACGTTGCTGCCAAGGTCATCCACTTCTACACAGAGGATTGGACGCTGTATCTCGATCTGGAGCTGCCGAACCACAAAGAATCACGGGAAGTCATCTCGGAGATGGAGCAAGCCACCGGTGTTTCTGTACAACAATTGATGGCGCTTCGTCCGGGCTTATCCAACATTCGGGAGAAGTTGCTCTCGCTTCAACCCGGCACACAACGCTGGTAGAAGATTCTGCATACTCCTTGCTCGGCATTTTCTCGGTGACTGGTATACATGCAATATATGGTGAAGGAGAGGGTGCACTAGGACGTCTATTGGCGCATGTTCTTACTGGATCTGGAGACGCGAGCATCCTCGCATGGACTGGGGAGTCCGGTAGCTTCAACAGCTGTCTGCCCGCTCGTATCACGACCAGCAACGTCGCACCTCCCACTATCAATTTAGGACGCAGAGGTCGAAAGAATCATCACCGCATCGCAGACTTCTTCCTTCGACCTGGATGTGGCACTAAGCTTATACGACCGTCTGATCGAACTTCCTGCACCTTGGTTCGCAGCGAGTCGGATGAAACTTCCATGCATCGCTTTCCAGCTTCCACCTCTTTCACTTTATTGAACACGTTCAGGCCGTGTTTATCGCGCGGATACTCCCACCTTTGGGACGGTGACTATCAAGACAAGGCATGACCTCTCTCGGGTGGATTCTTTGTATCTCGTTCACCCTTGGACTCTCCTGGAGCGGGATGATACAAGCGGCACAATCATAGGGGAAGACGTCGCGCCACTACCCTCACCGAACTCAGATGATGAAGAGATCCCCGACGAGGAATTCGACGATGATTCCTTATCATTTGTTGAATTCGAACCGCCATCACACCCTGCTCCCGCGCGCATGGTTCCAATGGACAGAGAAACGCGAGCACGACGGCTTGTTGCACATCTTGGACAGCCGTTTGGAGCACTCTTGGTCACGTTGGCATCGACGGGTAGACGTGCGGTCGATTACAAGCGGGTCGCGGCGGATAGCGTGATCACCGTACGATTTCAGGAGAACGTCTCTCTGGCTGATATTCTGGACAATGTGCGCACGCTCGATGTTTTGTAACTCGCATAGCATCTCGGGACGACGACTGACATATTTGAACCTTGAACCTTGATGAACCTTTATGAAGAGCGCAGTAGCGACGGAGACGAGGACCAGCGATGTGTCTGCTCATTGTCTCTCGCAGATGCATTCACGCATCCACCGACGCCACCTGTACACACCCCCGTTTACCGCGTCCGTCAGGCGCCTCTCCTATTATAATAGCTGCCCTCCGAACCTTCCGCGAGTAGCCACATAGGTTGAGAATCGGGACATCCACCTACTTATTGCAATTGAGAGAAAGCTGAAGCTGAGCGCAACGTGAATTATCATCTAGCAGGAGCCTCGAACACGTCCACTGGCACTTCAACTTGGTAGCTTTGAATGAACTCGAACTTTGTTCGGCGACGAAAAGGATATCGAGATAGCGTGATTGATTGTTAGAAGTGGAGACAACAACTTGAGGGATGGCTGATCACTGCAGATCAAGACTCAGCGGCAGCCTCGAATACCCCGGGCCCATTGGGATCATTTAAACAGTATATGACGTCTGATTATGATGTCCGTATCCCCTGGAGGACATGGAGCTAGCTTCTTACACAGCGTCAGCCTCAGATCACTGAAACCTAGATAGCGCGCTATGACCTTATTGAGATCGCAAACGTGTGTCATAAAGATGCTCCCAGAGATGGGAACAGATGGACTTCTAAAGTCAAGTTGGATTTAGTCCATATTGGCAAGGTTGGAATCCCCGGCATATGGATCAACAAGTTATTCCGGCCGATTTAGGACGGTGCTGCGATCGCAACAAACACATACAAGCTGCCCGTAAGTAAGTCGAAATAGGACTTTGCAAATTCAATACTGATGTACTAGTACTCTTTCGGTAGACAACCTATGCTGCCAGTGCGCAACTTACAAGCTGGTTAAGGAACTTGGCGTCCCCCATGTATGCCTGGGATAGGTCACACACCGAGCACCGCAGTTCACGAACGAGGAAATTCATGGCAGCGACTCGGACCGTATATAATTTCCCGGTTTATCTCCAAAGCGCGCATCTCACACACCCGCGTTTATATTCTTTCTGCTTGAATCTCTCAACAAGCAGGAATGAAAGCGTTCTCTGCACTTGCGCTCCTCGGAATAGGAAGGCCAGTGACTGCCTGGGCTAGTAGTTCGGGGTGCCTTTGCACCTATGGTCAATCCTGCTGGCCTACCGCCTCCACGTTCTCCCAACTCCAGTCTCAGGTCTCCCAGCCACTCGTATACCCACTTCCCACCGCGTCAGCATGCTATCCGCTCTCAAACCCGTCAGGAAACTGCACTGCGGTCCTCGAAAACTGGTATGATGGCAACTGGCGCTCATCCATGCCCGGATCCATGGAAGCCCCAAATTTCGAGACGTTTATGTTCTGGAACGACACCATCGACGCGTGTTATCTCAACACGACCATCACGGGCACCTGTGAACAAGGGAGCGTACCAGTTATCGGCGTAGACGCGCGCTCTGTGGAGGACATTCAGGCTGCAATTACCTTTGCGGTGCAGCAGAACCTGAAATTGGTTGTTAAGAACACTGGGTATGTCATCTCACTCAATATGAACTGTATGGTATAGGCATGATTTGATGGATGATGTGCGAGGAGCCATGATTTTCTTGGGCGTAGTGCAGCGCGGGGTGCATTTGTGGTGTGGACGCATAATATGAAAAATATCACGTACAATCCCACCTTTGTGCCTCAGGGAGCGCTGCCGAACGAGACATACGAGGGTAGGATCGTTCACAATTTGCTGTTAGACACTTCTGATTGCTGTTCTGGGTAGCTGTGACGCTTGCTGCTGGCGTACAATGGCATGAAGCATATACCGTCGTCAATAATTACGGACGTTTGATGGTCGGCGGCATCTCTGCGGGCGGTTCCATCGGTTCATCCGGAGGATGGTTAGCAGGCGGAGGTCACTCTGCATTGTCGCCCAGCTACGGGCTTGGTAAGATTCCAGAGGATCACCTTGCTCACCAAATTAATCGACAAATTAAAGGTGTCGACAACGCTCTGGAGATATCCGTCGTACTCTCCACTGGGCAGTTTTTGACTGTGAACAATCATCAGAATTCCGATCTCTTCTGGGCATTGCGTGGAGGTGGTGGATCCACGTACGGAATCGTCACTTCGGTCACCTACCGCACATATCCGTCGGTTTCAGCACAGCTCTACACATATCAGGCAAACATCACGAATTCGTCGGTGTTGCCAGAGCTCATTGGGGGATTCCTGCGTTACCAAACTCAATTTACCGATGACGGTTGGGGAGGATATGGTTTCATATCTGGCCCGGGCGACCAATTGAGTTGCTTATATGTTGCACCCAATATGACAAACGAAACCGAGATGGCAACCATTCAGGCCTGGCACAACTATACCGCTTCTTTGGCGCCATTCGGTGTTGTCTCTGCGGAACAGACTTTTTATTCTCCCTCGTGGTATGAGCTATACGAGTTTCTGTTCAGTAGTGGCGTCCAGAACGGCGGAAATCTCATGATGACGTCTCGACTTCTCTCGCGAGACACCGTTGCGAACAACTACGCCGAAGCCGCCGAGGTCCTTGTTAACTGTAGCGGCTCTTTCTCGTACGTTCTCCGCTCACCCTGTGTTTGGACCGGCTGACAGTTTGGAATAATAATCATCCGTGTAGTACAATCGCAGGTGGCAAGGTCAGCCAGTTCGCTGCCGACTCTGCTGGGCTCAATCCTGCCTGGCGGAATGCGGTCGTGAAAACCTCGTGTTCGATCAGTTGGGAGGATGGCGCATCCTCGACAGAAATCCAAGGGATGATTTCCCAACTCAAAGGATGGATCAAGGCCATGTACGATATCACACCCAACGATGGTGCTTACTTCAACGAGGTTCGTCCCGTACGTCCAACTTGGGGTCATATATGTTTATTTACCTCGTTCCACAGGCGTCCTTGTTCGAGATCAACTGGCAGGAGACCTTTTTTGGCTCACACTACTCGATTCTTAAAGGTATCAAGGACAAGTATGATCCACACAGGCTTTTCGTGGTTGCGGAGGGTGTTGGATCTGAGGATTGGAATGAAAATTTGATGTGCCGCTATTGATTTGCGTTTGTCTTCCCTAACCATGTTACTGTCAATGCCCACAATGATCTGTCTGAACTTCTACATATTTTGCAATTTGAAGAAAGGATATGTTCATCTTTCTTGTATTCGAGGCAGTTTTCAAAGAGACATGTGTCTTTGATCATCCGGACCACCAAGTAGTCAACACACTTCGATTTCAGCGCTTGTCATGAATGCTGGATGTGGTCCTGTGGGAGTGAATTACTGGCCCGCAACTAGTAACTAGGGGTCATCATTGACGACTTAGACCTTGCTTGCAAGGAACGGAAAGGAACAGCACATGAATATGCTAAGTATTTTGGAGTATTGTAGAACAAGTTGGGATGACGATCGGACGCAGTTGAAGGATGATAATACAGGCAGTACACGAATGATGATTGACTCTGAGGAGGAAGACACAGACTAAAAAAGGGGGGGGATCTTCATGCTCAGTCTCGGTATCCGAAGCCTTTCCCTTTCCTTTGTCGCTAGATGATCCAGTCGGATCGTCAACTCGGGTTCTCTTCGCAGGCAGAATGGAAAGCGCAGGTGTCAGAAGACCGTTTGACTGGACCTTGACAAGGATCTGTGGTGCGATACACAGTATTACACACTCGTCGATGTACCGCCTTGTTGGATTACGAGAATTTATTCGATGTCTGCGCGGAATTCGTGAATGATTTGGTGGAGACTGATGCGAAAGCCAGAGCGCTGATATATGGGCGGGGAGCGGACGGAATCCGACGGATGCAAGCAACGCCGATAATGATCACCCAAGCGTGACTGCGGACAGACCGCCGACCGTACGAACCAATTTCTATTGTTTACACGTGTAGATGATTGGCACATTTTCTTGGTGTGGATGGACCTTGCTTTGCAAGCAAGGTAATGTCGTCGTCCGACCTCTCGACCGGGGGCATCATACTACTTATCCTTCCGCTTACTTGGAACTTATCTGTTGGGAATGGAACCATGACTCGGCTCACACTGCCGCATCAACAAGTTATTCTGGTCGACGCGGACGGTGCTGCGATCGCAACAAACACACACAAGCTGCCCATTATAGTAAGTAAGTCGAAGTCGAAATAGGACCTTTGCAAATTCAATACTGATGTACTCTTTCCGCAGACAACCTGTGCTGCCAGTGCGCAACTCACAAGCTGGTTAAGGAACTTGGCCCGTCAGTTCCCCGTGTATGCCTGGGAGAGGTCACACACCGAGCACCGCAGTTCACGAACGAGGAAATTCATGGCAGCGACCATATATAATTTCCCGGTTTATCTCGAAACCGCACATCTCACACACCCGCGTTTATATTCTTTCTGCTTGAATCTCTCGAAAAAGCAGGAATGAAGGCGCTCTCTGCACTTGCGCTCCTCGTAATAGGAAGGCCCGGGACTGCCTGGGCTAGTAGTTCGGGGTGCCTTTGCACATATGGTCAATCCTGCTGGCCCTCCTCCTCCAAGTTCTCCCAACTCCAGTCCCAGGTCTCCCAGCCACTCGTATACCCACTTCCCACCGCGTCAGCGTGCTATCCGCCGTCAAACCCATCAGGAAACTGCACTGCGGTCCTCGAAAACTGGTATGATGGCAACTGGCGTTCATCCAGACCAGGATCCATGGAAGCACCGAATCTCGAGACGTTTATGTTCCAGAACGGCACTATCGACACGTGTTATCTCAACACAACCATCACGGGCACCTGTGAACAAGGGAGCGTACCAGTTATCGGCGTAGACGCGCGCTCTGTGGAGGACATTCAGGCTGCAATTACCTTTGCGGTGCAGCAGAACCTGAAATTGGTTGTTAAGAACA
>JBBPNN010000997.1:0-13152 GCA_038090935.1 Hortiboletus campestris | reverse complement strand
CGACTTGCCGGCACGCGTAGGGAGTCACAAGTACACGCGTCGGGCGAGGTGAAGGAGAAGGAAAACGGATGAGGACGAGGAACACGGATGAGGCTCGCCCCGGCCGGCGAGAGGGAGTAGCGGGCAGGGCGAAAAAAAAACTATCAGCTGTCCTGTCACGCATCATGGCTGGAACGAGTGCGAGGTGGTGAGTCTCATCTCATGCGGACTAATGTTATTCGGCTCGACGGTGCCGCGGCTCGTGTAGAAAGGCAACCCGTAACAGGATACTTACCGCCGCCCACCACGTGCTGATGACCAGGTGGCATTGACCAGATATTGACATCTAATCACTGCTAGACCTTTGTTTCATGCCATTTGTGAGGCTATACGTTGCCCCCCCTAGATGGTGCAATGCACAAAGCGATCTATCGTGCTTCCGATAAATTGCTAACCGTTTCTTCCAAAGGGTTTCTTCAACCATAGACCTGTTACTCGAACGATGATCAACACATACTCGTATTCAAGACTCGTATCCAGACTTGGTACACAGAATTTTGGGTAATTGTACAGAACGCTTTAAAAGGAGGCGGTCATCGAGAAAGAAATCAACCCATCATACTAGCTTTTCATGAAAAGAAAAACGCAGCCACGCAACAGAAATCACCGCACGCGTATCGTAAAAAACACTGGAACGTTGGAAAGAGCTAGACAGCGTGCAAGGGACATCGACTGGAGACGCTTCTGAGACTGTATGAGCCGCGTGACAGAACATATCGAGAGGCGAGCTTACTATTAATTGCGTGGGGTTACGGTTGGCCTGACCTGCGCAATGCCAGAATTGATCCAGCGATGCTGGCCTGGCCTGATGGGGGTCGCATAGACGTCTTCGAAGACGACTTCATAGCCATCCTCCGGCTTCAGGAGGAGCGTGTGAGAAGATCCACCGAAGTGGAACATTCCAATCTCATCTCCAACACCAACCGACGTCCCTGAACCTTTAGTAATCTCGCAAGTGGACACCTCCACCATCCCGATCCCGACGAAGGCAACCCACTTGAGGTGGAGATCAGGGTCCGTTGGCTGGATGATATACACGGCGCGGGTGGCGGCGACGCTGAGCCAGGCTTGAGAACGAATCATGGCGCCGTGAGGGTCACCTGGTTCGAGATCAGGATCGTAGAGGGGGGCGCCATTATCGGGGAGAACGGCATAGTAAGTGCCATCAAGTACAACGCTCGCCACGATGTTGCCTTTGACGGGGCTGTGCCAGCGGTGATAGTCCGCAGGACTGAGGAACGCTTGATAAACCGATGCGCCTTTGAACTTCTCTGCGTGATCAGGAGCCAAAGAACCCTTCTCTGCCCCACCGAGCATGTCGTAGATGGAGTAATTCTGCTCCTTCAACCAGAAGGTGTCATGAATCCGGACGTTCTTAGCCGTGCGGAGGATGGTGGACTCGCAGGCGTTGGCGACAAATCCTGGCTGGATGGGGCGCAGATCCGGAGACTTGAATTCTCTAGTGAAGAAGTGGTCCCACGAGTCGTAATACGGTCCAGGTGGTGCGGAACCATTGGTAACGTAGGTATCCTTAAAACTCAATTTGCCGAGGCCCGACTCCAACACGGCGAGACCCTCTTTGCTGAACCAGTATTCATCTGTAAGCAAAGCGCTTGAATCTTTAGTCGTAAGGTATTTGCCCCAGGAATTCAGCAAAGTCCTGAGCGCTTTGTTGAAATCCTCGTCCGTGAACAATGTATAAGCAGCGGAGGTGTTGCTGACTAGATCAAGGATGAGATACAGTGGCACACCAATCGGCTCGCCGATAGTGACGCCGTTATGCTTGGCCTTGTAGAACGGGGGCGGCGACTCGACGATGCCGTCAAGAAGATTCAGGAAGCCTTCCCAGTCATTCACAACAGATGACGGGTCGGCCCACTAAAGACGAAAAATCAGTTTATGATCATAACGCCAATTTTGGGCATACATCTGTATAATATTGTGCTACTTGAGTGAGAGCACTCTTGAAAAGATCCTTCTGGTCTTGAGTGAGGTCATTGTCAAAAATTTTGACAGCTTCCTTATGCTCGAGGGTATCTTTAGCTTGGTTGAGCAGACCAAGAATGAACTTATTGTGGACCAAGTTGGTCTGGGGCAACCAAGAGTTGTAGGCAGAACGCCTTATGGTAAGGTATGGTTGTGCCATTGCGGCGAAGCTGGTATGCTGAGGTTTAGAGAAGGTCGAATTCTGAAGGCTAGTATCGCTGGCCGAGAAAAAGCATGCAGCGAGAGCCGGGTATTTATACGAAAAGCCTGTTTGTCCATGGCTAGAAAAAGGTCGTTATCCACGCTGTAAACAAGTAATTTACCCGCCTGACCAACGCCGTTCCTTCCATTTCCTGTCTATCAGGCAGGGAATTCGGACACTGCCGACTTGGGCAGAACTTTTTTTTCTTCATAGATCTCAGATGTCGGCGAGGATCAAGGAAATACTGGCATAATACTGTGGGTGATGCGACGGACGCAACTCATGGAATCAAGCACGTGTCAAAGCCGCACTGATAACATTGTCACCGGATGTGCTTCCAAGCTTGATTATCGTCGGCAGCTGCACGGCCTCCGCTGTGTTCCGATGCGAATAGAAGGGATAGGAAAGATCTGATCCATGGACTCGATAAAGGACTTCAGCTGACTGTAATACCTTTGAAGGGGATCCTGGTGCGTTTGTCCTCGGCCCACGTAAAACGGTAAGTACAACCACGAGCGAAAGAACAACCCCGAATACATCGAAGCACTGGCACGCGTGACCACGGGGGTACAACAATGGTTCTTTCTATTGATGCATATCCTTCCAGAGTTCGAGGATGGTTTGATTAGTATTGATAAGACACGAGTTCCGGATAGCCTGAGAGAAAGCCATGGATACATAAAACTACATCTACGTGGACCACATACCTTTCATACTTCGCCGAGGCCTCGTCCGACTCGGTGTTGCGTAGTTTGATTTTGTTTTGCGACTGGCCTGGGACCACTCGCTATGTGGGAGACTGCTGTGGCATGATAAAGTTAGTACCGTGACCCAGGGCAGAGTTGAGGATGAGTCCGAATGTTGATGAGTAGCACAGCGTAATGCCCTACTGTAGGAACAATGGGAGCCCGGGCAGGTACACTGATCGGGACGATCACGCCCCGTGTCCCCAAGACGCGATGATCGGTTCCCATTTAGCTCCATGATCTAGACTTCCAACTTGAAGCCTTCTGTTCACTGTCTCAACAGCGCTGACCTATTAATCAGCGATAGTTTCCGCAGTTTTTCCAGTTCGTCAGAATGGGAGTCGTGAATCGTGATCCCTCGGCTTTGAGACTGCAAGTTGGATAACTTGGGCTCTGGCTCGGATAAGTCCATCAGAAAGATCTCACACCAGCTTTTCGGTAGGTTTCTGGCTCCTCTTGAGGGTTTTTCAAGCTCAGTTGAAGCTGCCAAGTAAGCCAAGTAAGTTAGTTATACGTCTTTCGGAACATGGAAGACCTCAACGACCGTGATGAATAGAACCGGATTCAGCTGGTGCATGAAATTTTGGAACCACATGACAAGGCCTAGGTGAGTGAAGGATTTTTAGCTAAGGAGCTGGATCCGGAACTCATGCTAAGCAGAACTCTAATGTTGTTAGTTACTATCTTGGTCAATCTTCATAGGTCAGTTGACACCTACTCTACGCCGACGCATCTGCGGCCCCCCTGATGCGGCCGGCCTACTCCACGCTCCACGCCACCCCGCTGCCGAACACTCAATGTGACGCGAACAGCCTAGATTGTCTCCTCGTTCAGACATCATTCTCACTGGTGTGACGTCAACGGGGACCAGATTCTTACCCAAATTTCGTGGACAAGACGTCCCGGATCTCCCGTGGGGAGGTCGGCGCTCATCATATGGGTCTATCCACCCACAGTTCAAGAGTGGTTGTTCGCCGCAACGATAAAACACAGTTCAAGCAATGTATCACACACTAGGTTCGTTCCAGATGCCTTCTGAGTGAGAAAAATGGAAAGTGACAATGATGTTGATTCCTCGAGGTTGTGACCCTGGTTAGGGGTTTTGATGGGGTGGCGGATTTTGGACGAATCATGTCAGTGCAGAATTGGCATCCAGTGCACCGCCGCTAGACTGTCAGTGAGATAAACGATGCCATCTCTCTCTCTCTCTCTTTTTACCCTGAACTGTTTGCCATTGTGATTACTCTGGCGTATGCGGCATGCATCAGCCTTATTAATTTATAGCTTCCATTCACATGCCCAGGTGGAGCTGATCAGTTTTCTAGGGGTGCTTGTAACTCGCGATACATAGGTCGAGTCCAGAACGACCCTTACTTCCGATGCCGCCGATGCCATGGCGGAAGTTCTGAAGACATGAACTCAACCTTGATTTGCGGTCTGATGCGGGCGTCATTCGTTAATTCAAGTCCGCTTCATTAGGATTGGGATACTCACGATGTACAACTCCGATCCCAATGGCCGATCAACAACTTGCCATGCACATCCAACCTCGCTGCCTTCTCGTGTCCTTCGTGCTTTTCCCCCGAGTCAGTCACATTGGAGGTGAAAATTTTCCCTTCTAACTTTGCGTTGGGCTAGAAGGGACCGCAGCCAAGGTCCAACTCGTGACGTTTGGTAGATGTATCTCAGGCTATCCACTTCCGTTACTAGCATACTCATCTCTCTGGACTTCATCGCGTCTTATCGGCGGACGCGGTTGTCTGAGGGTAAAGTAGACAGATGTCTGCCGGAGTTTTCCGAAAGTTGATTCTCCCGTTGGTAACGGCTACGTTGCTCCGTCTGCAGCTTCTTGCTAACATGAGCCTGGAAATCGCGATTGGACACATACTCCTGTCGACCAACCATCAATTGCACATGGAATTAGGTCAAACATCCACACCATAGCCTAGTATCCATGTATCCATGCTAGATTTATTTCTTCGCGAGAAAGCCCTTCCAGCTGATGAGATACCCCCGTACCCCGCTACTCACATATCATGCATTCACACCCGTTGAGCAACAAACCCAGTTTCACAAGGTGACTCACGTAGCTTCGCCCAAGATTCATCTATTGACAGTTCGATGGCGAAACCTCGCGGACATTTTCCATGTCTATCCCGGTGGCAACACCACGTGACGGATGGCAAGCACCTTGTATCAATGACGGGGAAAAACTTGATTTCAGAGCAGCACGACGAAGAATACGAAGTAGATGAAAGGACGTCCCAAAGTTCATGAGTTTAGGAAGGTCGGGAGAGCCGGGAACATGAGGGATGAACTAGAGACGGTTGTTGGAGATACACTGGAGTTTCCGCTCTGATTCGTGTTTACAGAATGACTAGATGTACGGCCGAGATCTCGGCGCCCAGGAACCTTGTTTACACTCCATCTGGAAATCACCAAAGCGGGAATTCAGTAGCCTGTACTTAACGTTGAAGTCGTTGAAGTACGTGGCAAAGGCTGGTCCTTGTTCGACGCCTCTTGTCATGTCACGCAAACCCGGAGCCTCAAAGTCTACATCTAACAAGAACCAAAGGAAACCCCTCAAAACGCTCAAACTCGCACCTCGCGACAGCGATGATGGCCCAGAACCGCCGACGAAAAAGCACCGTGCTAGTTTCGCGGTGTGTCCTCAAACAGACTCGATTTCACCGTCTAGCACAACTCATGGTCCTTGTTCGTCTGCTACAGCTTTCGAATCCTCGGGTATTCGAGTTAACCGGGGACGATGCCATCGTGTCGTCGAGCTCTCAAGGATCGGCTAGTTCGTCACGATTGGCAAAGCCGCGTCCCTCGATGGATGTCAAAGGGAAGAAAAAAGAAACGAGGACATTGGTAGATGATGAGGACGGTATTCTATGGGTGGACAAGTACGAGCCTAGGTCCGAGGTAAGACGCATACTGTCTTTGTGTTTGTGAACGACGTCGTCTTCGATCGTTCGCCATGCTGAACTAAAGCAATATAAGGCAGAACTGGCGGTTCACAAACGCAAAGTAGAAGATGTGCGTCGTTGGCTGCTAGAGGCGTTTGAGGGTGGCCCATCAGCAAAACTGCGAAAGTACCGTGTACGTGTTTCCCGTCAGAGGTTACCGCGGCTGAACAAATCCGTATTTGTTGTAACCTCCAGCGCATACTCGCCCTGACCGGTCCAGCTGGGACCGCGAAAACGTCTACATTGCGCGTCCTATCTAGGGAGCTCGACTTCGAAATTCTCGAGTGGCGGAATAGTATGAGTGAACGCGGACCATCTGCCTTCTCAAACGAAGAACCCCGGACGGACGGTAAGTGTGACTTGCGCCAACCTTATCGGAACTGTACCACTGAGATCGATCCTTTCGAATTGTTCACTTGCACATACATTTTTAGAGGCACTGGACTTTGGCACAGAAACATTGTTTGACAAATTCCAGGCTTTTCTGACGCGTGCAATGACTTGCAACAGTATATTTGGGCATCGCAACATTACTCAGAGACACTCAGAGACCCAATCATCCACTCAATGTTCCAGAAAACGCCAGCTCGTTCTTTTGGAAGACCTCCCTAACCTTCTTCACCAGCCAACTCAAGTGCGGTTCCAGGCCGCCCTGCGATCCCTATGCATCCCTACTTCTAATCTGTCGGGACCCCCGGGACCACCGATCGTTATCATAGTGTCGGACTCGGGTCTTCGTGCTGAACAGCCCGATGATGACGCGTGGGTTGGTGGTAGCCACTGGCGCAGGTGGGACAAGAAGGAAGTGCTGGACATCCGGAATGTTTTGGGACCTGAGTTGCTGGCGAGTCCCTATGTGACATGTATTGGGTATGTGCATCGCCACTGCAACTCACATTTGATGGGCAGTTTTGATCAGATGGTTGTCCAGGTTTAATCCAATAGCCCCCACGTTGATGACGAAAGCGTTGCAAGCACTCCTTGGTTCGCATTTCGGATCTTTAGAAGCACATGGCAGACAGCCTGGTCGTGAGGTCGTTGATATCATTGTGGAATCTTCCAGTGGGGATATCCGAAGCGCGATCATGGCCCTTCAGTTTGCATATGTGGTAGACCTCCCCACCTCATCGATGGGGTCGAAGGACAAGATGGCTCGCAAGAACGCTAACAGGACGAAGAGGACGGCGAATGTCCGTGCGGTTTTGGAAGCCGTCACCAGACGCGAGCAAAGTCTGGTATTATTCCATTTGATGGGAAAGATCTTATATAACAAACGTCAGAGTGGCATATTGAGCTCGTGCGGCTGTCGCTAACAGCTTACCTCTTATCCAGGTAAATTTGACCCTCCCTCATCCCATCTGTCAGCCAGGGACGCCGCGAAAGAGCGTGAGCTAGATATACGACTTGTCGATCCGCCGCCTTTACCGGCGTGGATTTCGCATCACAACCGGGAAGCGAGTCGAGTGTGCACAGAGGCAAGCTTTGCCAAGAGTATTCGGTGTGGCTCGCGACTCATTAGTTTTCCTCATCACATAGACGCTGGCAGCAGAATCGCCCATCGATTCATCTTTGCTTGGAATGTATACTCATCAGAACTATACCCAGTTCTGCACGGATATCGATCAATGCGATGGTGTCTGTGAAGGACTGAGTTGGGTTGATTGCATGGGCGGGGTGAGCCCTCCCCTTTCGCTCCTGTCTCGTCATCGTTTGTCCGTTGCGCATGCTGATTAGGTGTTCGGCTGATCAGGCTCAGTCAGCAAATTCTCCGTACGCATTTCCTACCCTGACGCTTTCTACCCTCCACTCGCTTCCAACACCAGTGCCTCGGAACGGACAGAAAGTGTGCAAGCCCGCATGGTTCCAGTTCCGTACTCGGGAGCTGGAGGCTTCGGATGCGGTCGGGGATGTTCTTGGCTGGCTCGGGAAAGGCGTGGCCGTCAGTGGCGATACGGACGAAGCGACGTCGCCGGTCTCGCTCGGCAAGTGGACTCATGCCAACGTTGCGACGGAGCTTGGTGCCTGGCTGCGTGCTCTCGAGCGATGTAGCGGTGACGTTAGACCGGTGGGAAGCAGACCACAGGGAGGGTCTCACCTGCAGCCGCCGCGGACACATCGGTTATTCTCGCACTTGCCGTGGAGTCTTGGGACCGCTGCGGGTGATGCACTGGGAGAGAACGAGGGCGAGGGGGTCGAGGGAGACGGAGATGGAGACGAGGAAGTGAGACTGCCTGGTGGGATGCGAGGTGGGGAAGAGGGGAAAGGGTGGTTGGAGGACGATGATATCGAAGATGTAGAATGAGTATCGCGAACCTACTGTTTTCTAGCGGAGAGTTGGCGAAGCGTGATAACTTACGTAAGAAAACATATGGCGGCTATACCCGGGTCCGTTATTAGCACCTTCAAGAATGTCTGTTTCGATACGCAGAGGACTCGCGCAACATATTCATGTCCTCGATGGTGTTCGGCGCCCACCAAAACATGTTCGGGCAGCTTTCGCGGGTGTTCGAAGTCGAGACACAAAGAGCTTCATTCAGGCAAGACCTCAATCGACCAACTCGGCCCCGCGCAATGAACCTCATGGGGCTAGATCCTGGTTACTTCGTGGAAGCAACATCCGCGTATCTACGCTTTTCGCCGCGTTACTCGCGTTGGGCGCAGGTGCCACGGCGCTCGGTCTGTGCGTGGCCTGTCACAGGTCAAGGTCCCTGCACTAACTTTTCTTTCCGAACTTCGACGACATCCCTGCCTGCCGCGCGCGAATTGTCATGTTGGCGAACACAGCTACGAAATTTACACCTCCTTCACGTTATGGCCGGTAGAGGTCCGTAAAGACCTGCGTGCTGGCATCAGAGCCAAAAACCAGGGTGACCAGGCTCTGAGCGAGCGATTCCTTGCTCGGTGCGTATCGCGTTTCGTTTTCATTCGTTTCGTCTCTATTTGGTTCTTGACACCACCGCTGCATGCACAGTGCCTACCAAACTGCCTTGGCCCTCCCGTTGTCGGTGTTCGGCTCCGACCCTTACCTCAAGTTGTCAGGCATCGCCGCTGTCTTGGCAGAAGTTGCCCCCGAACGACGGGCAAAAGAAGTGCTGCGAAGCGTGTGGGACAAAGGCGACACCTCTACCTCGTCTGCTTCCCCAGCCCCAGGAAATGACAACAACAGCAACGACTGGGCGGCATACACGCTCACGAACGAGGAGCACCTCCGCAGAGTTGCCGTTGCGTGCAAGCTTGCGGAACTGTGTACGAACGAGGATGAAGAGGAAGAGGAAAAGTGGCTTGTGTGGGCGGTCGAGGAGGTTCTTGGGCTGGCGGGTGTCCAGACGAAAAACGTGGACTCCGAGGGCACTTTGACATCTGTTGTGCTCGCGGAGCTTGAGCTGCCGTCTTGGATGCGCAGAGTCGATCTCGGCGCCCCACTTGCCGCACTCGGATCGGTGTACGCCCGCAGGGGAAACGTCGAGTGAGTCCTTGGCACGCTTACCGGGCCCCACGAATGCCAGCACATACGAACTCATCATCGAAAGATATGCCATGCCACTTTATTTACAGGCCATATCGCTACTTCTCCCACCGAATATGGAGAGCGTGAGTATTGAAGACCGTTGTGAGGGTACGTCTGCTCGTTTGCTCCGCTTCGTAACCTGACATCTACCCCTAGGTGCACAACTCATGAACAACCTCTCGGAACTGATCATGCGACGGCCACCTTCACCCGAAATTAGACACCAGGCAGAGGCCTGGGCACGTCAGGCGTACGGATTGATCGAACGCGTGCAAGAGATGCCCTTGCCTCGAAGAGGGTGGTTCAGATCCAGCAGTGAAGAGAGCAGAGAGGTCTGCGATCAGGTGTTGGGCGTGGTCTTGTTTAATCTCGGCATGTTGCGGGAGGTGCGTTTTCGTTCGTTGTCTGGTGAAAAGCCTTGAAGTAACCTTGTGGTCATGGTAGATGGACGAAGACCATGCGACTGCGCGTTCGTTGTACGAGCAGAGCCTTAAGCAGTGCGAAAGGGTCGGAATGAAGGAAGGTGTTCTGCAAACTAAGCAAGCTTTGAGAAGAGTTGTCCGTGCCGGCGGGAACTCTGTGTAGCCTTGGTGCGATTCCTGGCAAGCAAACGACTTCCATCTAACAGTGTATGGCCCGTATGGCCAATTCCTCTTTGAAAGTCGATGTGGTTACACAGAGCAAACCTTGGGTCCTGTCTCTTACGCTGCGACTAGAGTGCTTGTGCGTGACATTTGGAATGGTGCAAGATGCAAGTCATCAACTATTGCACGTACCATCATGACCAACCGAGTGATTCCAACCACTACTCAATTTTCCAGATTTTTATTGGTGTGCGTTAAGAACGTAGAGGTGCCAGTTTTGACCCTTTTCGTATGTGCAATGGTATCTCGATCGTCTATATGTTGACTGTCCCAGACATACCTCACCAGCTAGTACTAACATCCTCGGTCCTATGACGCACACGCTCCGCAGAACGTATATATAGGGTAGCTAGAGAGGTGTCTGGGAATTAGCCAAGGAGAAAATGTTTGTATTTTACCCTCTTGTCTTTGTAGTACACGTCTAAGCAGGGGGTCGTCCCGTTCGGCTCGATAATGTCGACGTCATGGGATGTGATCGATTGATCGCTGGTCCGTGACTTCGAGTCTTCGACTACAGTCTATATAAGCTTGAGCTACTCCTAATGTTTCATGCGTTTGGATCACTATAGCATTCGTTTCACACATTTCAATATTAATCTGGTATAGTACACCAGCGATAGCCATGGTTTCAAGCCATTACAACATACAATAACGACATTTTCATTTTCCTCGCCGGACTACTCGAAGCCTGCAGGTGGTCTAGTCCTCGAGGACAGGAACGAAATTCCACAGCTGCCCAGGCCTCAGGACTTCATAGACTTCGGGTGTGACCTGCCAGTGTAGAGTAATTAGTATCAACGTCAACTTGACCATCAATTGACTTTGCGCGCCTTAGACCCGGGTTCGGTGCTGTCCAAAGTCCAAGCCTTGGTCGGGAAGGACGCACTGGGTACCTCGATCCTGGTATATTATAGTTCGAACGTTAGCCATGGCATACTATCAATAAAAGACATCAAAGTAGGCACTGACGAATATGTGCCGTTCGCTTGCCCCTGAATCGTCCACTCTACTGCAACTGGCTTGATGGCCACGAATACCTCGTGTTGACCTGCCTGGCTGAGCCATCGAAGCCCAGTTTGTTCCAAGATTACAGTGTATTTCCCGGAATCCAACTTCTTAGCAGTCCACTACAAATCAACACTCAGCACACCAGTCCATCAAGTAGGAAGGTAAGCAAGATCATCGGAATGGAATGTATCATACAGGCGCCATTGGTGCTGAATGGGAACGATAGACTTACAATACAGCTCTTTCCCCCAACGATGACGGGGGATGTAGCTCCGAGTCCTATATCTGCACCGACTGGGAGAGGCAGGGGTGCCGAAGAGGTAGCAAGCAGTATAAAATATCTTCCGTCAGGGAGATTACTCATTGTTCTGTGTGGGGGAAGTGTTGTGACTTTTGTGTGCGGTTAGAAAATGGATTTCTGGATGTAAAAAGCGCAGCCTGGCATTATATAGCCATTTGCACGGGTTGGTCCGGCTGTGATTAGTTGTTCTCGTCAATTTGCCAATCGCGCGCGATATGAAAGCCCTACTCGTCGGCGGAAAATGGGGATAAAGTACACGATGGAAGTCATACCCTGAGACCTGATGGTGACATTCGATGTCGTCAACCGCTTTGGAATTTGAAAAGCCTCGAACGAGCCACCTGATTACGGTAATACCGGAGGCATTGTACGCCTCAAGGCGTAAGAGTCAATACCCGACACCATGATACTGTTGTTGTGATTGCTGCCTCATGGTGATAACCGGACATTACATAGGCCGGAACGTACTTATATACAACCTTTGGCCATATTGTTATAGGTTTGGATGGAAGAGGTTTGACACTATCGCGTTGAGTCTCTGACGGGAATAGGGCAAACGCCGTCATATTGAAACTGGGAGAAGTCTGAGCATGTTTGGTTCAGGTCTTGGCAGAGGTTGCCCCCGAACGACGGGCGAAAGAAGTGCTGCGAAGCGTGTGGGACAAAGGCGACGCATCTACCCCTGCGTCGCCTGCTTCCCTTCCAGGAAATGGCAACAACAGCAACGGCTGGGCGGCATACACGCTCACGAACAAGGAGCGCCTCCACATAGTTGCGGTTGCGTGCAGGCTTGCGGAACTGTGTACGAACGAGGATGAAGAAGAAGAGGGAAAGTGGCTTGTGTGGGCGGTCGAGGAGGTTCTTTGGCTGGCAGGTGTCCAGACGAAAAACGGGGACTCCGCAGGCGGTACAGCCCGCTCTGAGGGTACTTTGACATCTGTTGTGCTCGCGGAGCTCGAGCTGCCGTCTTGGATGTGCAGAGTCGATCTCGGCGCCCACTTGTCGCCCTCGGCTCGGTGTACGCAGGCAGAGGTCAGGGAGGCGCATGGGTTGATCGAGCGCGTGCAGGGTAAGATAAGGAAAATTACGAAGTAGAGAATCGAATGTATGTACAGAGACGGAGAACTATGGAAGTAAAGTGTGAGCAAGGTAGAGCTAGGTGGGCGAAAGTCGGAAAGAGCAAGCTGGGCAAATAGGTTGGGCACCTAGCAGAAGGGATCCCTCACCTTGCGCAGGGCATGCGACGATAAATGAGTGGGAACAAGTGAGAGAGTCGATCTGCGAGAAGGAGTGGTGCAGTGGATGTGAAAGAGTGAGTGATAGAACATGAAGAGCAACAATATTGCGGGGGACTACTTAGACGGCGTTTATCCCACATTCACACGTCCCCCAAACTCATTCCCCCAGCCACTGGCAGTTGTGCACGTTGCGGCGCAGCGAGGCACGAGTGTAGCCGCAACGTAAGGTCTTCGGACCAGCGGGCGAGGTAGCTCCCACGCCTCTTTCTTTCGAGCTCCTCGTACCGGCCGTTCCTCCGACCGCAGCTCGATCGCGAGCTTCGTCACACCCACCGCACGTCCTTCCTCTCAGTCATTCGTCGCACCCATCGCACGTCCTTCCTTTCAGTCATTCGTCATTCTCACCCCTCGTCTTTCCTTTCTCAGCATCTCTCCTCGCCAGCATGGATCTGAACCCGAACCCCATGCCGGACTTCGCAGCAGAAGAAGCTTTTTTGTTACGGGGCGC